>JAJONW010040728.1:0-19811 GCA_029582385.1 Solanum tarijense
CATACATACATATTTCATAGCTAATTCAAGTGTAGAGGGTTAAGGATGAGGAAACTAGGTCATCAACACCACAACAACACATTAGGTATAGCATCATTACAATCTAAGTAATTCACCTTCCATACTTGAGTTCAAAGAAGAACCAACCATTATACCTTTTTGCCCTTCCTAGGACATTCATACTTCAATCACAAACCAGTTCATAACCAATACATAATACAAGGTAATTCATAAAGTAATAACATCATCAACATCAATATAATCAATTGACATATTCCCTTCATAGCCTTCAAGGCTTCATTCATAGACTCAACCTAATTTCATAGAAATTATACATAACCTAGGGTAGAGTCATCATACAAACATGAATTATTTAACATCACCTTCAATTCATAGCCTTCAATCAATATCCAACACAAACTAGGGTTAGAATCAGGTAAAGAAGGAGAAACATGGGTCTCATGGGGAATTCTTCAAGAAACCACAATTACAACATAAATTCATTCATAATTATTCATATAACATCAATCAAAGTCAGTTTATAACATCAATTTCACTTTAGAAAGAAGACCCACGTTTTTGGATTAAAATCCTAGAAATTGGAGATTTTGAAATTCATCTTGAAGGGGCCTCTTGGGGAAAGGAAACTCAAGAGTGATAACCAACCATACCTTAGTTAATTCCCTGAGAACTGATGGGGAAAAATCAAAACCTTGCTGCCCTAGATGAACCTTGGTCTTCTTGTTCAATGGGGATCTTAGTTGAGAGAGTTTTGAGAAAGAATGGGCTTGACTTGTGAGTTTAGTTGTGTGAGTTAAAGTCTTAGGGTTAGGGTCTTATAGTTAGGTTTAGAATGGTAATTAGTTAACTAACCACCCATATTAACCGTTAATTAAATAACTAACTAAAACTAAGACCCCTAAACTAAAATCTAAAAACTTAAAACTACAAGGACTTACGACCCTCCACCTACGGACCGTAGGTGGAGTTACGGACCGTGTTGGTCATCCGTTGTTTGGTACTGAGGCTCCCTTTTGGGGGGATCAAGTCTCCCACGACTAAGTATGGGCTCACGGCCATGACTTACGGTCCGTCGACCAGTCTACGGGCCGTGAGTCTTGGTCTCATCGTTTGCTGCAGTTTTGACAACTTTTGGGTCCATGTTTGGGTCCTTTTCAAGGACCCCCTAGGGGTCCTTGGGGGGTCGTACCCGGACGTTTTGACCCTATGAACATAATTTACCAAATTTAAACCTTTTTACAAGATTATACCATCATACGACACTCCCAAATCTGCCCAAAACCTAAGGACACACTAGAACACATTCTTCTCTAGTTTCCGGACGTCGTGGTCGTTTCTTGACGTTTAGAATTTTACTCTTCCAAACCAAGTCAATTACCTTAGTTTAGGTTTATAAACATCATTTTGACTATTTTCAAGTCATTATTCATAAGGTGAGGATCTAACTTAAGTCATAGAATTTCCGGGGTGTTACAATATCCCCCCCTTAGGAACATTCGTCCCCGAATGTCACTTGGACTTCTTTCTAGGGAGACAATGACTTAAACTAGCAGCACAACAACTAGTCACACCAATAACATCATATCATCATATCATATAGGAATTTAATCCACAACATCACTATGCTCAAAACACTTTAATTATTAATGTATTACTCACCCTCTTTGTCTTTCCACGAAGGTACGAGTTAATTTACACGTTTTGCAAAGTCGGGGTGCTACAATATATATATTGTTTTGCTTCCACCTGTTCTTTTGTTTCTGTTGTTAAATTGTTGCTTTCAATTTGTTTCTACCCTTATTATACCTATTACTTGTCGTTCTGAATTACAGGTTGACTTATCTACTATTAGGTTAAAGTAGGTGTCATCATGACTCAAGAAATCAGATAGTGATAATTAATAAATGAGAGCTAAAAAATGTGAAGAAATTCATTAGTAAAAAATATATGAATATAGGGAGCTAACAATATTTTTATTTAACTATATTTCTAATTGACAAAGGACTCAAAGATTTTAACTTTTGTTTTAATGAATTTTGAACCTACAATTTAGAATTTAAAACTAAAATTGAACAGATAAAAAAAATTAAAATTCCATTGAGGTTCAAACCCATGATGTACCGAACGAGAAGTCAAGCATTAACCACAACGGTCACAAGCGGTTGGTGCAAAGAGTGTCCTTTTAATTATTTTATCTTTTTGTTTCTGTTTTTTTATATGAATTTGTGGAGGACAAATAAACGGTTATGAAAACTCATCCAAAAGACCGTTTGGCCATTTATTTTATGAATTTGTGGAGGACAAGTTAATCCACGGCCTGCTTTTCTATCTTCTTTTAAGTCGTAATTTTTAAGACTTGTTTAGTCATTATTATTTTTTGTTTACACGATTAGGATGGATTTTTGTTCTATAGATGGGGTTGGGATCGAAAGTCAGGTCTTAGGTCTGGACTTGTTCGGACATAAATGAGTCAAACTTTTAAAAAAGGACACTGATGAACCTTTTGTCAAAGTTCAATGACATATTTGAGTAACAATGATTTTAAACTATTTACCATTAATGCAAATAATTAGAATCCTACCAATTTTCCATTTCTTTTCATTGATATTAGAACTCTTTAATTAATTCATTTTTATATTTTTTTTATAATAAATAATGAATAATAAGAAAAATATTATAACCCATGAAAAACGTAATCAGCTTAATTTGTGCTCCTTTTTAACCACATTCATATTTAGTGCTATTATAATCGAGTTTAGAGGAATATGGATTAATAATTGATGCTTCGATGCAGTTAGTTCAATATTGTAAATGCATTTTTCAAAATTCCTTATCATGATTTAGTGCATGATAAATAAAGTTAGACAAAGAAAAATGAAGAAAAAAGTGGCATCAGCTTTAAAATGCATCTTCTTTATGAAGTTGTACACTTCCATAGTGTTCCATCTTAGCTACAGGTCCAAATTTATGTGGCATTGGTTCAAATCAACAAGTATGGCATGCTCACAAGCTGATAGAACCACCACGTATTCAAAAGTAATACTAGTTACACAATTTTGTATCCTTTTAAATATCCATTTCGTTCTTTCCCTCTCTAAACCACACTTATGAGATTATACTGAGTATATTTGTTGTTGTTGTTTCTTTCAAATTGTGTTGGATCTTGTTCAAAAGTATGACACCAAAAACTACATTTCACCATAGAAGTGACAATACTAGTAGCAACTAGCAAATTTCTATACATCTCTGATAACTTGAAAGACTAATCTATAACCTTCTTATAGTTGAACTGTGCTAGCATTTGTAATGCCTGGAAAAATAAATAAAGGGTTGGACTGTTGAATTTTATAAACAGCGAAGTTCGATAATTCCTTAGAAAAATTGGCTCGTGGCCTCTGTTTTTTTCCAGAGCTTTTGTTTAGCAAATAGATGCAAACAGCGATACAGAATGGAGTGCTAATGATGTAAACGTCGGATAATTTTGTACTGAAAACTTTAATTTGTCTTCTTTAGGTGGATTGATTGAAGAATCAACACGTATACTAATCTTTTTTAATTTACTTGTACTTTTTCTTTATTTTCTACCGAATTGAATTTTAAATGATCATATTCTTTCACATTGAAATAACTTTATGTAATTAAGAAAAGGATAATATAATGACTTCCTAAACTTATGAACAAACTAATCTTTTCATTATTCAGGAATGTTACCCTAATTAATTACTCATTACTCAACTAATAATAGGCTGAACTTACTTACAGTCTCTATGTAATAAAAACTTCAAAAAGAATGAAAACAAATATGGTTTTTGAGCTCCAAAGGAAGAAAACTCATCTATTTATTCACAGAATAAAAACATTGCAGATACATAAAAACTAATATTCTGAAAGATAAATATCAAGTTGAATACATTGAGATTACATACTACTTTGTTTTCATGAGCTTTTGCATTCTCGTAATAATTTTGTGTTCCAATTCTTCAAACAACCTCGAAAACCATGATGGATATCGTGTTGCCAAAATTATGCATGTATATTACAGACAGTGCAATGACTAATCCACAACCATAGCCCATAAGAACTGTCTGCCAATTGACAATTGATGAATCTCCTTCTTCTTCTTGATCAAGACCAAATTGAGTTGCCGCTTGTGGTACCCCATCATCACCACCACATTCTTTTGAGAGTAGAAATCCACATAGTCCATCATTCTCTTTCTATGAATTGTTCTCAAACGTATCAAATTATTTTCCTTTGGAAATGCATCCAGTAAGATGTTTGTGAGAGAGATTTAAGACTGCAAGAAATGTGAGGGATGCGAGTTGTTGTAGAATTTCTTCGCTGATTTTATCAAATAAGACATCCAATGACTCAACTACAGATAATTGGTGCAGTGATGTTAGTATATGACCTTTCAAGTTATTATGAGACAAATTCAACGTACGAAGCCCAATGATATCTCCAATAGTACGTGGAATATAACCTTCAAATATATTGTTAGAGAGATCGATAACTATGTTTGCTTGATCAAAAACTTTAACAAATTGAAGATCCAATCCCTTTGTTGTAATTGTCAAAGTATCATATTGAATTCCCAGATATGAGGTTATAATGTTCTCATTAATTATCTTCATGGCTTGAAAACTATCAAAAAGAATTGCCGGTAACTTCCCACTAAATCCGTTGGATGAGAGATCCATAATTCGCAGTTGAGAAAAAAAGTTTGCAGTCCTTGAAACTTCTATAGGACCATGCAACTTATTTGATCTCAAACATAAAATCCGTAAATCATGTATTGCTCCCAACCATTTTGGGAATGTGTCATTCAACTCATTATTACCTAAATCAAGTTGTCCCAAATATTTGCAAAGATGGTGGGACTTACCCCTCTAGCTTATTACTGTCCATGTTAATGATTTGGAGTTGGTTTCCACTACTAAAAGTTGTATTAAATGTCCCACTAAGACTATTGTTGATTGATGAGTACTCAAATTGGACTAATTTGGGGCTTTATTTTAATAAAAATTGTGTCCTCAAATGTTTATTTTAGCTCAATATATGGTTAAAACGCTTCAGTTTCAGGTATGTGAAGTTTTAGTGGAAGCATAGACACTTAGGCGCAAAAGGAACAAAAAGGCCAAAGAAAACGAAGAGCCTAAAGCCTGAGCATCGCCAAACACACTTGGCGAATCGCCGAAGGGACGAACTTCTCCCTTTGTTCCAGTACTCGAAGCCCAGAAGGAAAAGGATCAAATGGCGATAAAAGGAACAGTCAGCGCATCTCCAATCAGTTCCGAGAAGAAGAAATATGCCGCCCAATGACCGCGAACACAAACATGCTAAAGGCAAAGCACAAAAGGTGATGAACCAGAAAAAGGGCAAATCGCCGAGTCGATCAGCGATTCACACTAACCTCGCCTAATGATCCTCCTCAGAACTTAATCTGAAAACTATAAATACTAACCTTAGTTGATATTTTTAAAGGTCCGAACATTATTGTTAATTTTCACTTTTAGAACATCATTTTTGGTATTTTTCTCTCAAGTTTGGAGAGGGTTTTGTGGGAGACTTGAAGAAAAGAGTTCATCTTCCCCAAGTTGGAAGTGGGTCTTCTCTATTATTATTTCTTTGCTTAAATTAAGGTTTAATATCTTATACCCATTTGATTTTATTATCATTTAGGTGTATTTTGTTATCCCTTGATGTGTGGAAAAAAACCCCATTCTTGGGGTGTGATTTAGTAAATATGTGCTGATATTATTGTTGGGTCTTGCTTGCTGATAGGTTAGATGTATTTTAATGGTGATTTCACCTAGTGGTTGTGGTTTAATTTAATGGGGTTGTAGTTGCAAATACAAATCCACCCATGTGTTTTCCGCTTGCCTGAGAGGGAGGTGCCGAAACCAAGACCACTAGACTGATGGCCTAAGGAGTGGGTCGACATGAGGTTCAACCCGAGAGGGTGAGCCCTACTCCCATATCCTAACACTCAGCTTGAGAGAGTGAGTGGGGTACGATGTAGGCTGGCCTTCATGCGGCAAATGAGTGTCCGAGAGGAAGGCATTTGAGGGGTAAGTTGCCCGAGAGGGAACTTATTTCCATCTAACGCTTAGCCTAGTCACTATTATCTTGCAAATTTTCTATCGAAAGCATCTACCCAACTATTTATCTCAACTTGTATTGTGGTCACACCCCAAGAACTTTTCCCCATACTTGATTTTCTTGTTATTTTTGTTGTTTTTACAACTTGTGCCAAAACCCCTTTTGATATTTGACACTTTCGTGTCACCCCCCAAATTTACAATGTTTTTATTCGCAAATCTCTTTAGCTACGACTAATTAGAATGAAATTCTAATTAACTACTATTTTCACTACCACTCCCTTGGGACACGACCCCAACCCTTGGTTGGTTTACTATATTATCGGTGATCGTAGACACTCGTACCATAGGCTAGTGTCGTTGGTCAAGATAAGCATAAAAATGGCATTGCTGCCGGGGAGTGGTGTCACGTGAAAATGTAGCTAACTAGAGCATTTTGTTATTTTTAGTGTAGTTTTACTAATTTTACTGTTAGTTTTTTTTCTTTTTAGTTGTTTGCGTGTGCAGGTACCTTAGCATTGTTGAGGGAAGGGGTGGCAAGGTGGTTGAGATAAATCAAGGAGTCGAGGGCGACTCCAAGTTAAAGGCGCTGATATCTCAACTGAATGACTTGGCCATAAAAATAAAAGGGGTGGAAAACCAGTGCAAACGCCAAGGGAAGCATCCGCTTCCTCATGAGCAAGAAAGCTCTAGGAGTGATGAGAAAAATGTATCGATAATACGCTATTGATCATTCTCCAAAAGCTTCATGAGCAAGATAGGATCCTAAAGGCAATGAAGGAGAGCATTGAGATGTTTAATCTAATGATGGGCTCGCACTCGAGATCAATCAAGGTGATTGAAGACCTATTGGACCACGCATTGCCGCATCTCTGACCTAGTAGCGCAGGAGGGTTGCCTAATGGCGTTAGGTCAAACCCTTATGATGAAGCTTGACTGATAGTTAACTTCGAGCCACGACGTTAAATAAAGCGCTTCTTGGGAGACAACCCAAGGTTGTAAAAATTTAGTATTTTACTTTTATAAATAATGGTGTGTTGATGTTGCAGATAAACCGAGGAAAGTAACATTTTCCCCCTTTTTGATGATGACAAACTCCACACAAATGCCTTTATTTTCATTCCCCCTGTCAACCTTGCCACTGTTTTCCTTCCCCCTATCAACCTTGCCACTGTTCATCATTCCCCCTGTCAACCTTGCCACTTTTCATCATTCCCCCTGTCAACTAACTTTGCCAATCCCGAGCAACCAACATTTTCCCCCATTTGGCATGACAAAAAAGAAACACAGTAAACTAGCATTACAAGTAAGTTTGCAAAGTGAGATCATAGTCGGGGGCAACACATACATATAAAAAAAATAGGATTGAACAAGAATTAATCACAACAAAACATGAACCAAATTCATTGAACAAACGATAACATTCAATACATTAAACTTAAATTGTTATGAGAACCCCGGACACTGTCCACACAACAAAAAGGGCATTGGAAGGAAGGAAAGGGACTATGTAGAGGGAGGCTGATGGGAAAAGGATTTGATGTCTACAGTGAGCTGCTCATTGGCTTCATCACGATCCTTAATAAGTTTCTCTTGCAGTTTAGATATCTCAGTCAGGAGAGCAACATTCTTGACCCTTAACTCGTTGTCTTCTGCAGTACCAGGTCCCTCAGTCTATGCTTTGAGTAGCTAAGCATTTAATATGGCTATCTCTGCATCCTTGTTACTCACAAGCACTGTCAACTCCTTCAATTAGTGCTTCAACTGATCTTACTCTAGTACCAACTGAGACATCTTGCTCAGTGGTCATGTCTTTCCTTCAATGCACTCACATTCCACCAAAGTACTCATGGAGAAGGACTGCTTAACAGTTCCAACAGTACCTAGTCCAACTATAATGTCCAAATGCTTAAATACTTTAATGAGGAAATACCCATAACCCATTGCATGTTTTCCCTTGTGTTTAATTACTGTTTTATACATGTACTGCAGCATTAGAGTGGGAAGATTGAAGGGTTCAAACTTGCAGAGTGATTCCATTACAAACAAGTCAGTCACAAATGCCACTGTGCATTTCTCAGTTCGAGGGAGAAGTACCTTATTGACAAACTCGAATAGAAGTTGGTACTATCCCTTCATGAGTTTCTTTTGGACACCCGCACGGTGCATGCCAGGAACTTTGGAACATTCTTGCACAAACTGCTTGGTGCAAGACTTTCCTACCACGGATCTGGTCCCTTCTCTGGGCACCTCTAGTATTTTTTCGAGCAGTTCTTCATCCAGATATAGACTTTTGCTACCTACCTAGGTGTGAAGACTGTCGTCCTCTATGAATTCCACCTTATAGTAAAACTCTCAAACTTGTTCTTCATGTAGAACGAGAAATTTGGTCATGAACATCTGAGTCCATGATTGAAGCTCCACAAGATCAACCAATGAATCAATACCTGGCTTCGTGAGGATTTTAGTATCAAACACTCTCCCTCCTAGGACCTTCTGCAGGAGCATATTATCAACAATCGTTTGTGTGCTAACTTCCTTGTCATCCTTACTGTGTTTGGTACCAGGCCATGTTAATATTTTTTCTTATGAACAGGGGAAATTTCTCTCTTTCTCTTTGATAGTTCCCTTTTCTTTTGTGAATCCTTTTCTTTTCCTTTCGTAGTGTCAGCCTTCTTGGCTATATGTATCCTGAATTTCAACTTCCCTTATTTCTTCACTTGTTTCCCTTTTCCCTTTTGTGCAGTAACCAAGGGTGTGTCTTCATCCACAAACTCCTTTTCAGAGAGTTCATTGGAAACATCCACTACATCATTAGTGGGCAACTCGATTTCTACATCACCAGACTTCTTTCTCTTTCTATTTTCCCTTGTAGTTGTTTCACTTGACTTCATAGCATTACCCATGAATTTTTGGGAAATTGCTCTGGTAAAGGGCCTTTTTTTTGGAGTTTCATCTGTGACCTTTTCTTTTCCCTTCATGGTGACATGGACCATTCTCTTTTGAATTACCCACTGAAGAGGAACATTGTCTTCGTCAGTGTCACTTGAATAAGTAGATGGATAGAGATCAACCTCATGTGTTTGGTCGAATACAGGTTTGGAATCTCCAAGTATTCCATCCACAAAACTTCCTCCCTCTTCATTTATCACCCCTTCTCTTATTTATGCCAGACTTTTGATGACCAAGCTTTCACTAACGGCAAGAATATTGGACTCAGAAGACTTACTCTTGGGAAAATCACCCTCAAACAAGTGGTCAGATAACATAGCTGAATAGGGACCATGTTGATGCGAGGGTGCTAGGTTATTGAGATCAATGTGTGACTAGGTTGATGCGAGGGTGCTGGGTTATTGAGATCAATGGGAGACTAGGTGGATGCGAGGGTGTTGGGTTATTGAGATCAATGGGAGACTGGAGAGTAAGAGGACTGGCTTCTGCAATATTGATCGGAAAGATAGTCGACATTTTTTACGGAGAGAGAGCATTAGATGATGTGTAGAATGCCACTAGATCTGTTTCATTCAGGGAGTCTAGCATTGGTTTGGAAGAGGAAGGAGTTAGAGACATGTTGGATAAAATAGATAAGGGATTACTAGGAAGAGAGAGAAATTAGGGTTTGCTAGACTACTTTAAAAGAAGAGAGTTTGAAAATTGAATGGGAGAGAGTGGAGGGAAGAGATATAAAAAGAAATTGAAAGGACATAGTAGGTCCTTGAGTAGATGCGCCGCTTGGACTTAAAGCGATGGGACAACGGTCAGAATGATTGATGACTGACACGTGGAGATCTCAGCGGTTCTCATTTATCAGTTTAAGAAAAATTTAGAGAGTGCTAACCTTTAGAAAGGACCAAGTCCCTAACTGCATGAGAAGTTTGATCCCTAAATGGTTCTGATATCCCTTGCTCCTCCAGTGATTTTCCATGAGTGTGTACCTACAACAAGTACGAAGCTGATCTTACTTAAACAAAGTACAAGTAATGAGGATACCTGCCCTTATGATCATAGCCAAGGAAGATTGGATGCCTTCGGATAGAGGAAGGCCAGTTCATGATAATCATCCCCAACTTCAACCTATTATTCTCAAATTGATCTTTACTGAGGGATTTTGTAATAATATTTGCAATACGCTCTTCAGTTCTACAGTACTGCATGCTGATGTTCCTTTTTTCAACATTGTCTCTCAAGAAATGATGCCTGACATCAATGTGTTTGGTTCGCTTGTGTTGAACTGGATTCTTTCCCATGTTGACTGCACTCGTATTGTCACACATGAGTGGAATGATATGAATGAGTACTCCAGAATCTTCAAGTTGTTACTTGATCTATAGTAGTTGGGCACAACATGATGCATCCGCTACATAATCAGCTTCAGCTGTAGAGAGGGACACTTAATTTTGTTTCTTTGTTCCCCATGAGATGATTGAGGAACCCGGGAAGTGTGCCATTCCGGACGTGCTCTTTTTGTCCACCTAATAACCTGCAAAGTTAGCATTTGCATAGCCCACTAGATCAAAGGAGTCTCCTACTGGATAGAAGAGGACCAAGTCCCATGTCTTCTTTAGATACCTCAGAATCTGCTTGGCTGCTTTTAGATGTGATTCCTTGGGACACGCCTGAAATTTTGTGCACATACCTACACTAAAGACAATGCCAGGTCTGCTTCCTGTTAGATACAACAACGATCCAATAATTCCTCTCTACATGGTTTGATTCACCAAGGCATCAGACCCATATGCTCCCATCTTTGAGTTTGTACCCATGGGGGTGTCAATAGGCTTGGAATCAGCCATATGAAACTTCTTTAACAACTTCTTTATGTACTTCTCTTGACAAATTGAGGTGCCACTTGAGGTTTGCTTGATTTGCAGTCCTAAGAAGAAGTTCAACTCTCCCATCATTCTCATCTCGAATTCATTTCCCATCAAGGTGGCAAACTCTTCACAGAGACCCTCGGAGATGGCTCCAAATATAATATCATCTACATACACCTAGATGATAAGCAATTCCTTGTCCCTTTTCTTCAGAAATAAGTGTTATCTATCCTCTTCCCCTTTTGAATTCATTCTTCAGGAGAAATTTAGAAAACCTCTCATACCAAGCTCTAGGAGCTTGTTTCAGTCCATACAGGGCCTTATCAAGTTTGAACGCATGGTTTGGGCAGTCAGCATCATCAAATCTAAGTGACTGTTTTACATATACTTCTTCCTTCAAGTAGCCATCTAGGAAGGCAATTTTGACATCTATTTGAAAGTGCTTGAATTCTATGAAGGTTGCAAAGGCAATAAGAATTTTGATGGCCTCCATTCTAGCAACAGGAGCAAATGTTTCATCATAGTCAATGTCTTCCTCTTGATTGTAGCCCTAAACAACCAATCTTGACTTGTTCCTGGTAATGACTCCATTTACATCAAGCTTGTTTCTGAACACCCACCTGGTCCTTATAATAGTTTTGTCAGCAGGTCAAGGGACCAGGTGCTACACTTTACTCTATTCAAACTCATGAAGTTCCTCTTGCATGGAATTGATCCAGTTAGCATCTTTCAAGGCATTCTTTACATTTTTGGGCTCAATAATTGATATGAATGCAGAAAATGCAACAAGATTCAAGTCTTGAATTTGGTATGCGTTCCAGAAATTAGAGGAGAAATGAGGTTATTAAGAGGATGAGATGATTGGTGCTTCCATCCTTATTTAGAGTTCAGAGGTTGAGGTTGATTTGTCTACTCTTCTTCATTCTCGGAATCATTACTTTCATATTGAAGTGATTCTTCCTGATCTGCATTGTTGGATGGACTAGGTCCCTCGTCAGTCTTGTCAGTTCCATCAACCTTCCCAGATTGACCAGACTGAGTACCATCAGGGTGTTGATCTTCTTTAGCTCGTGAATTACTCACTCCATCTCTCTGTATCTGAAGCAATTCTTCAAACTCATTTTCATCCTTCAACTTTGGGTTCATCCAATCACCACCTTCATCAAAAATTACATGAACACTTTCCTCAATTCAAAGGGTTCTCTTGTTGAAGACTATGTATTCTTTGCTAGAAGATGAGTACCCGACAAACACACCTTCATCACTACTAGGATCAAATTTTCCTAGATCATCATTGCCATTGTTAAGCACAAAACACTTGTAACCCAAAGCTCTTAAGTAACTCAGTTTAGGCCTTTTGTTGTTGAGGAGTTCATAGGGTGTTTTGTTCAGTAAGGACCTGATCAAACACCTATTGGTTACGTAGCATACAGTGTTGACTGCTTCAGCCCAGAAGTTCTGAGGAAGATCAAAGTCTACGACCATGGTTCTGATAATATCAACAAGAGTTCTGTTCTTCTTTTCAACAACCCAATTCTGTTGAGGTTTTCTGGGTGCTGAGAAGTTATGATGAATACCATTGTCAGCACAGAAAGTGCCAAGTTTTGCATTCTCAAACTCAATTCCATGATCGGACCTGATCCCTTCAATCTTGCAATCAAGCGTTGTCTAAATCATTTTAAAGAATATCATCAGTACCTCACTGGTCTCAGATTTGGACTTGAGGAACATAGTCCAAGTGAATCTTCAGTAGTCATCCACGATCACCGGGATGTACTTCTTTTAACCTTTAGTTTGAATCTTCACAGGCCCACACAGATCCATGTGAATTAACTCGAGTGCTCTTGACGAGTTTACTTGCTTCTTTGGCTTGAATGAGGATTTGGTCTATTTCCCTTTGACACATGCATCATACACTTTGTTGTCACTGAACTTCTGTTTTGGTAACCCACAAACCAGGTCCCTAGAGAGAGCTCACATGACCTAGCCTCCTATGCCATAAGTTGGCATTTTCATTTTGAGCGATGAAGCATGTCAGATCATCTCCCCGAGCTGTGTTCAGGTTTACCACATACATATTCTTCCGCCTTCTGGTCATCAGAATCACCTACTTAGTTGACAAGCTTGTAACAATGCATTTTTCTGCTAAAAAATTAACCTCGTTTCCCTTGTCACAAATCTGGGAAACACTAAGAAGACTGTATTTTAATCCACTCACGTAGTAAACATTTTCAATAGAATGTTCAAGTGATTTCCCAATTCTGCCAACTCCAAGAATATACCCCTTATTTCCATTACCAAAAGAGACACCTCTCCCTTGAAGTGCCTTGAGTGAAAGGAAGTTTTCAGTCTTCCCAGTCATGTGCTTCGAGCATCCACTATCCATAAACCAGTACTGACTGCTACTTCCTTCACTCCCCTGCAACAAAGATCACTTGTTAGACTTGGGAACCCATTTTAATCTAAGTTCCCATAAGCTGATAAGGGCCTAATAAGAGTATTTCTTACCCAATAAGGCAGGTTAGTCCTTTACCTATTCGAGGACTTAGTAATAGAAGCATGTCCTTTTTTTGTGCTATTTTCTATCTAGAGTAGACTAAATTTTTTCTTGTGAGGCTTTCAAGGCAGGGCAGTCTCTTTTCAGGTGACCATTGCGAGCATAGTAACAGACACATATTTACTGTGGGGATTGTAGGGAGGACTAATGTTCAAGCTACCTAACCCCTTCCTGTTGTAGTTACTTTGACTGGTGATGTTAGAAAGTAGCTTGGTGGAGCTGGTCCATTTTAGATAATTTTTCAGTTCTTTTCTACGATGGATTAGGTCCCTCTCCATCTGATCATTCCTTTCCAAGGCTAGAGCAAGTCTGGTCTCACTAGTGTTCAGACTGGCTTCTAGCTCTATTTGCAAGCTAGTGTCCTCCCTTTTTCATTTGCCAGATTTCTCAATCATTATGCTCAATTGTTCCTTGAGTTCTAGATTTTCAGTTTCTAGAACTGTCACTTGTTCCTCGATAACCGACATGTGGACAATCATGACTGTCTTTTATTGACTAAACTTATCTAGACTATTGTTCTTAGAGTCGTTTTTAGTAGTTAGCTCTATAACAGAATCGATCAGAACATCAACTAGATTTCTCAACCTATTAACAGAATAAGTATCCAAGTTTTGTTTAAGGTCAAGGAGAGTTACCTTTTCTTGATCTTCCTCGTCATCCGATTTTGCCATGAGGGAGAACAAGCCATCAAACACGTTCTCATCATCTTAAACAACAAACATGGATGCATCATCCAAACATTCTGATTCTCCTAACTCACTTGAAGAGTCCCCCCAGACAGCAAAAGCTTTCTTCACGACATAGTCAGCTGCAACTTTTCTTGCATACTTCTCGGGTACCAAGTCCCTTCTTTTGTCTTTTTCACCTCCAGGTCTTTGATACTTGATGAGTCCACGATTTGGACTCATTTAGGGCTTTATTTTGATAGATTTAGTGTCCTCAAATGCATATTGTCTCAATAACTAATGAAAAGCCTTGAGTTTCAGGTATTTGGAGTTAGAGGCAAAACATGGACACTATTAGGCAAAGAGGAACAAAGCAGCTGAAAAGACGAAGAAAAGACGGCCTGAGGATATCCTAAACCATTAGGTAAGTCACCAAATGGCTATGATCTCGCCTAATGTTCCAGTGTACCAAGCTCTAAAAGAGAAAATCAAGTCGGCGATAGAGAGGAGAAGTTGGCGAGTTGCCAAACAGTTCTGCGAAGCAGTGCCTTATCGCCAGAATTACAAAACCTCAAATTTGTTGAAGGCCAATGCAGAAAGGTGATGAACCAGACCAAATGGCAGATCACCAAGTGGATCAGTGATCCCGACTAACTGCACCGAGTGGACCTTCGGAGCGCACTTTTTAAAAACTATAAATACTTCTTTAAATTTTTAGCTTAGTAGCATATTTTGTAAGTAATCATTTTATTTTCAGTTTTTAACTTAAAGTTTTTGGGAGACATTGTTCTAGAGCTTTGAGGATTTGAAGTTTTCCAACTCCAAGAAATTGGAAATGGGTCTTGAAGAATCTTCATCTTTGATGTGTGTAAAGACATTCTCTATCGTACCCGCTTGATGGAAACATTGTTCGGTATCGATTTCTATCTCTTTACTATTTCTGGCTAAAACCCCAATTCTTGGGGTGTGAATATGGGTTAAATTTACTGCTGGGTATTGCTAATTGATGGTTAATTTGTTGTTTAGATGTGATTTCATTCAGTAGTTGTGTTTGAATTTAATGAGATTATAGTTGCAAATACAATTTTATTTTCGTGTTTTGGGCTTGCTCGAGAGAGAGGTTTTAAAACAAAAACTATTGAATCTATTGGGTTGTCGTGGTTTCAACTCGAGAGAGTGAATCCTAAATCCTCTCCCACACATTCAACTCAAGAGAGTGAATGGACTAAGGCGAAGGCTGTGCTAAAAGGCTGCTTATCGGTGTTCGATAGAAACCGATTTGATTCGGGGTAAATTGTTTGAGAGAAAATTTACCCCCACCAAATGTCTAACTTAGTTACAAATTTACAGCGATTTACTATCAAAAGCATTTACCCGGTTGGTTATTTTAGCCCACACACCTATCACATCCCAAGAATCCTGTCTCCTTATTCGTATTTGTATATTTTTGTTGTTTTTAGTTGCTAATTTGACTATAAACCCCACCCCGCTTTGATAATTGACACTTGTGTCACCCTTTTAATTTGATATGCTTTTATTCGTAAATGTCTTGTAGCTATGAGTAACTTGAACTGATTCATATTTGGCTATCAATTCTCGAAACCACTCCCTGTGGGAATGATCTCAACCCTTGGTTGGGTTATATTACTACTCATGATCGTTGGCACTTGAGCTGGAAGTAGTGTCCTGATACGTGAAGTTAATACTCTTTGGTTTCAGCTTTGAGCATCGGATAGTCTCTCATAAAGTGTCCTTCTTTTCCACATTTATGACATAAGTCACTTGCATTTGCAGAATGGAGAGGGTTCCCTCCCTTTCGAAAACCTCTATGTTTTCTCACAATTTTTTGAAATCTCTTGGTGAGATAAGACATGTCATCCTTTTCAATGGAGATTTCACCTGGTGAGATATTGAGAGCTAGATACTTATCTTTTTTACCTCCTTCTTTGAAATGTCTTGGTTTCTATTCATTTCATAAGTCTGAAGGTTACCAATCAGAGCATCCATCGTCAGAACCTTCAAGTCCTTTGCTTCAATGATGGAATTTACTTTTCTTTCCCATGACTTGGGAAGGATTCGAAGAATCTTCTTGACCTACTTACTGGGATGGATAGGTTTTCCCAAACATTGTAGCTCGTTGGTTATGGAGGAGAATCTTGTATGCATGTCATGAATAGTTTCCCTTTCCTTCATTGTGAAGTTCTCATATTGGGTGGTTAGCATATCCATCTTTGATTCCTTCACCTGCTCTGTTCCCTTATGAGTGGTTTTCAAACTGTCCCAGATTTCCTTTGCCGACTCTCAAGCAGAGATGTGGTTGTATTCTTCAACACCTATACAACACACTAGAAACTTCTTAGCTTTATAGCTTTTCTCGATCTTCTTTATGTTCGCCACGTTGTACTGTTGGCGAGTCTTGGGTACAACTTTTGTAATTTCTTCATCTTTCACCTCCATTGTTGGGATGAATGGTCCATCTAGCACAATGTCCCACAACTCGCTATCTTCAGGCATTAAAAAGTCGTGCATCCTTGTTTTCCACTAACTATAGAACTGGCAATTGAAACGAGGTAGTCCTGTTTACAATTGTCCTTCTTCTAGGTTCAGTGGAGCAGCCATCTTTCTATAGGAGTCTCTCTCTTGGTGTTAACCAGCTAGAGAGCACCTGCTCTAATACCAATTGATAGAATATGTGCGTCCACTATCAGTCAACGGATCAGGTCCCTTGACTCAGCAAGAATAGTAATAAGGCGTAAGCAACAAACATAAGACAACATAAGCAGTTTACGTGAAAACCTCCTTGCTCAAGGGGGTAAGGCCACGACCTGTCTCACAGGATTTTCAATTGTTTTCACTAATCTCTTCAAGCAAAAGACAAACATAGATGAGATTAAGCTATTAATCTTAAAGGTCAGTAATAACTCTATTACTTATGAGCCTAAGAAGATACCACACTGCCCACTAAGCTATCGCCCCTAGACAACTTAGAATTCAACTAAGTAGATACCACACTTCCCACTAAATCAACTAGCTCCTAGATGACTTAGAATTTTACTAAGCAGAAACAACATTACCCACTAAATTAGTTAAATCTAACCGATTTAGACTTTTACAAATCGAAAAAGAGATTTGTATCCTTTGTAGATTAGGAACAGATTTACAATGTAAGCACGAAAGATATAATCATAAGACAACTAGACAGCTTTCAGCTCTATCAGGTCCCTGTTGCTCTTGAGGATAATACTTCTTGAAAGTGGGTCTTTGCAAGTGTTATTGAGATTTTTTAAGTTGCAAAAACTAAGGTTTCTGCCACAGTTGGAGAATGTGCACCAACCAATTGTAATTTTTACAGCCTGGCATTTGCGTGTTCATTGACACAAGGATCAGGTCCCTTGACACGGTCCCATGGGTTTGTCAAATCATCAAAAATGCAAATAACATCTGCATTTCAAATAGGATGCTTTTGATCAGCTGGACCCTTCCAGTTTATGACAAGAACTTAGTAGTCCAACACCTTATCCTAGTGAATGCAGGTAAGATATGACGAGAAAGAGGCAAAAAAATTGGCTAGATCTGAAGTGGAAATAAAATGGGCAAACAATAGACGAGGCGAAAAGGGGGAGTCAAGTAGGAATTGAAGAAAAAAATCCCAGCTCTGTATGCAGAGAGGGGAATTACTTCTCGACACTTGAAGCTGCATTAATAGAAGACTTCGTATCCTCTCCGGTTCACGAAGAGGAAGTTGTTGTCAAAATAGGTAGGTCTGTTTTGCCTCCGTGTCATGGACCTGCAAGCCGTATTTTTGCCCAACTATAAATGACTCGGGTTTTGTTATTATAATTAATTTTTGGGAGAATGACGACTTGGACGATATCCTGCTATTGAGAATCAAATTATGAGTAGCTAATTTCTCTTATTCTAGGGCTATGTCTACGAATGATTGTGTAGTATTGATCGACTAAACTACTAAGCTAAACAACCTGAAAATGGCAGAAATAACAACTAAGGATCATGCAAGCCTACTTCCTAACAATCAAACTACTCAAATATATACATAATCATGCTAAGGCAAGTCTTAAAAAGGGAAACCGTTACCTATCGCAAGGACGAAACCACACTCAAACCTCTACTCAGGTGCTTTTCCCTTTTGAAGAGCCTCGGGATGCTGCCAAGCTATCAGGAACAGAAAATACAAGTAAATACAGGACTGACGATACCTATACTGATTATATAAATTTAATTAGGAAATCGGGTAAAAAATTGACCCTTGAATGACAATATTGAATTGAGAAACTAATTCCATCATTATGTTCCCCTCGAGATAAGGGTAGCATGCCCAGAAGTTGGGCAAATAGGGGATTCAGTTCTGACCTCAAATGGTATAATTACTATACTTGAAGAATTTGAATTCAAGAGAATTTTAGGTCCAAAACAAAATGAATTACGAAAATAAAGCTAGAATCGAGATTAGAAAGTGAAAAGGAATGAAACTATCTTTTGGATCACTTGAAAAGGGCAAGATTTCCTCAAAGACACTATGTTTTGAGCTTAATAACAATGGGTTTCTTTTTTGAAGAAAAAAAGGGGGAAGAGGGAATATAACTTCAGCAATGACCGCAAAAGCGGTCAAGTGACAGCTTAAGTGGTCATTGCAAATGTGGTCAACTGGCTGCTATAGCGGCCCAACTCAAAGGAGCTACTACCATCAAAGAGATGCCTTGGCCAATTAAGTGGCTACCACAAAAGAGGTCAGATGGCCGCTAAGGTGCCCGCTGCTCCCTGAGGCCCTTCCTGCTAAAGAGGCATCCAAACAACTTAAGCAGCTACCACTAAAGCAGTCAAGGGCCGCTAAAGCATCGCACCAACAACTGCTACAATAGCTATTGGAGCAAAATGCACCAAGCTCTGAATAGACCCTTGATATTCATTCGGGGTCCATTGAATGCAAATTGAGAATGATACCTAATCTGAAACAACATTTCCAACACACTGAAATCGACAAAATAACCAAAAGAGGTCGTCATCTCATTAGAATGTTGACTCGTGTCAACACTTACAAAGCAAACACAACAACAAACGCCAAACGTCACAAAGTCATCCAGATTGCCTCGGCATCCGAATCAAAGGTCATTCTAGACTAAACTCGGCATTCTAGAGCTGATCGAACTGACATAATTTCATCTGAGCACGTTTATAAATAATGTTGACCGAAGTCAAAACTTTGGCCAAATTTAAAAACAAAAATGCCCAACATCTAAAACTCGCATTGAATGCCTAAGGACCCAAATCAACCATGCTACTAGCCCAAAATGGCCCTTCGGGAGATAATGGAGTCAATGAAAATCTCATCTGACACCCGACTCTGCAGATGTTTCCTAAAGTCAATTCTTTCACTTAACAACTTCCAAAAAGACAAACTCACGCTAACTCTCCCAACCATCTTAAGAATTGTGCCATCCATCCCAACACTACAAAAGTACCACAATGAAGCCACTGAGAGGAGGAAAATATTAAATGCAGACACAAACATGCAAATGACCATGAGGGTCATTACATTTACCTTTGTGCGCCAAACCCAGACCAGTCGTAACCAAAGGGCGATAAAAAAGGTGGATAAGATTATCACCACATTCCAGGTGCTCGGTCTAAGTAA
>JAJONW010040729.1:0-19397 GCA_029582385.1 Solanum tarijense
GCTTCGTTCCAACACTTAGAATATTTCAGCATGCGTCCAACACTTAGTTTTATTTCAGCTTCTGTCTTGTCAACGTCAAGTCCACAGTCTTGCCTTGCCAAGCCAACACCCCGCCTTGTTTTGCCGACGACTTTGCCCACACGTAAGCCTTGTACATCCAAGCTGCTTTGCCAACACCCAAGGACCTTGAATTCTTTTGCTGCTCACTATCTCATAGTTGTACAGCCGCACTGTTTTGCCCACATACATGCCAAGACCAATGCCCGAATCCTTGCCATGTCTGCGCGTCATTAGCTTAAGTAGACTACGGGTCTAACAGATTCCTTCTAAGATCTCTTACTCAGATGCTTCTCTTAACCTCTTCCCGATCCTATAGAAGTCTTTCTATAATAGTTATCCGTATTGACTATATATGAACCCCTCGACAAAACTCTTAATGGTAATAAATAATGCTTACATCAGCCTATCCCACATTGATAGCTCAAATATATTATCTAGGCACACATAAAAAATTCATAAAGTTAAATTAGAATCTCGTCTAACTACATAAGATCTTTGGTACACATCTTAATGCTCTTGCTAATCTAATTAATTAGCGACACTCCCTTGCTCTCATCTAAAAGTCATAATTCCTATCATTCACACTTATCAAAAAGTAACACCTTAATTTCTAACCTAATTTATTTCAAACCTACTAGATCAGATCTCGATCTAACATCATCACCTTCATCTTTCCACCCGTTTGATCACGACACTCATCTTCAAATTCAAACTTAGTGTCTACTAATCACGGATATCAATATAATTTATATTTTACTATACTAACTTACAAGTACCAGATAAGATTTAGAAACACACACCCACTAAGATCTCATGACAAGTAATCAATCTTTATCTCTTAGTCTACCTATTTACAGATTAGTGCCACTTTTTTTCAACCATGTACTTTTTACCCTTTTCACTATACATCATTGCCTAATTAATTCTATAACCCTCCGAATACAATAGGGCTCTCCCTTCAAAAATCATAAGTCTAGATTAGGTCTACCACATTATGACTACTCTGCTCTTTTATTCAACATCTATACTTGGTTTTCACTAACACAATGGCACATCAGCATAAACTCTCTTCTGGTTACAATATATTCTAACTCATCCTGACTAGTAACTATCACTATACCTTCTATCATGAACTCTACACAAATTCATCACTTCTTAGTCTACCCATAAGAAAAACTCCTCATTCATAACTTACTGGGTGCCTGACTGCAATAGCATAATATACCTCATCACTATCCCCCTTTCTTAGACTACTATACTTCTACATGCATTCGTTTAACTCTAGGAACTTCTACTACTAGTGGCTCATGATATCTCAAATCACACTAACTTCTAGGTGGAAATACTACCCAAGCATTGAAAAACGTACTCCCCCTTCTAAAGGGTATCATTCGAAACAAGATTTTTTAACAAGAGAATCTAAGAGTACATCTCACTTTTAGCTCAAAAGCATGATTTATATGAATCAGGGTGCATTCTTTCAAATCTAGACACTTAAGCTCACTCAAGAGCTTCTCTCAAGCCCCTTTGCAGTCCTATGACTTTCTAAACTATTTTTCTTAGAGTAACTCATTTATAAGGATCTGGGCTTTGGTTTTCAACTACCTTGAGTATGAGGGGTAGTTCTAATAGATCTGAGAAACACACGAGTTTGAATAGGTTCCCCATGACACAGTTCTATTGCATAATTTGGAGTATGAATGAAAAGAAACTTTTCTTAATGTATATAGTCCCTAATTTATAGAAGTGGGGCCTTACAACCTTAATTAGATCCTACTGACATGACTTCATAGAAATCCTAGGACACTTGAAAGTTGACTCTAATACCAAATTTTTTAGACCCCGAGCCTACACCCTGGATGTGGCCACACTCGAGAATCGTTGGTGGTCCCCAAGAGAACCCTTGGTCTTGCTGACTACTTAGCGGAAGTCTTACTCAAGCGATAATAAACTTAAAACCAAATTTTAGAACATTTAAACTCAAATCAAATACTCAACTCCAAATGTCTGTGAAATACTCAACGACATACGTATAATACTTTGCAAATACCCCTCAAGGAAAAGTAAATACTGAGAAACTCCTTAACTCTATCTATATATGAAGCCTCTATTACTCAAGATGAATGTCAGTTCAAGACCCACGATATCTCTCAAGACAATTGACAAAACAATAAATGTGAAGTCCTCCATAATGCAAGGGGGCTCACCCAAGCTATCTCAAGCGTTAAGTGATTTCAAAAATGTGCCTGTTAATGACCCTGAACACAAATATTTGCATCATAAAAAATGTAGTTCAAATGACATTAGTTTATTGAATATACGAATATATCATATAGCCGAGGCTAAATAGCTGATTGAAAGAACTATAATCGATAATAATGTACTCAAGATGAATGTAAGGATATAAATGAGTTAAATCATTTAAAATGTTACAAAAAATACTTACTCATCTCTGAACTTAACAGAATATGTATTATATGAAATACACTTTAACTCTACTAGGAGATTCTCTAACCGACAACCATCAATAGAGATACGTGATGATACATCATCTCGCCCATGCTGCCATAACTTTCCTATACCTTGCAGAGATATAAGACGCCTCATCTAAGTGGATCCACGAAGTTGTGCCTATGGGCACTAACGATTCATCAAAAAAGTATAATATTTTACCCTTGTTGGCATACATGGTTTATGAGAATTTTGAGTTGTCAGAACTCATCCCCATATCGGTGCTCAATACTAATCCCAATAATAAGCATATACTTATGATCAAATGTATAAAACATACTCTTTTTATATTTTGAGATAATTGCTCAAACTATCCTCTTAAAATAGGTGACTACTGTGAAATATCTCTGAACTCATAAACTTGTTTAGAAATCAAAGTTGCACTTTTCTCAAAATAAATAATACTCTCTTTCTTCGTGAAAAAATGAAACATTTGGAAAATACTTAGTTCCATTATACTCTTTCTCAAACTCCTTTTCACTTCCTCAAAAAACTCAATTTAAAACATAAATGTTGGCTTTAAAATATTTTCAAGTTTTATAACTCAAAATAGGGTTCATGCTAAAATATAAACATGAAAGAATCAACTTAACAATCTCAATAACAATATATAAAACTAAATTCTCTGAACTCAAGAACTCAGAACTCGATGATACTACTCATCTCAAGAATACTCAATTCATAGGGTTCATGCTGAAATATATACATTAATGAATCAACTCAAGAATCTCAAATGCATAACATGTAGCAATTCAATAATTAGGAATAGAATTTCAAAAAGGAATCAAGAACTCAAAATTAACTCATCTCAAGAATACTTGAATATCAGGATAGAATCCTAGATTACTCGTGTAGTGATTTCAAAGTAGATGTAGAGTGTGAGGACGAATTACTCCACAACCATAATTGCCTTACATACATCAAAGAACGAAGTTCTTTGCAAAATTAACGAAACTCGAAAAATGCTTGAAACACTAGTTTTTCTCCTCTTGGAACCTTGCTCTAATAACTTGAAGTGTTAATGAACATAAAAGACCTGATTAACACTTTCTAAGCCCCTAATTAGGTGTAATACGTCGTGTTTTAGGCTTATAATATGGGTTAAAATAACGTAGATTATGTACCAAAGACATATGGAAAGATGAAAATGACCCAGCTTAAAAAACTGTTGAGGTGCCTTAAAAGGGAGGTTTCATGGATCTTTTAAGGCTTCATGGTTTGTGAAAGACTTCACGGGTTGTATAGCCTGCCATGAAACTTCAGTTGCCCTACACGGCTTCCCTAAAATGGGATTGGCCTTTTACTCCAAACTTTAAATGAGGCAAACTTAGTGGCGTTGGAAAGATGACTCAAAGACCTTTAATGTGATAGGCCATGGGCCACATAATTCATTATGTGATGAGAGATATGATCGTTTGAAGTTGACCTATATAGAATCTTACATCAAAACTTAATCGGTAAGGAAGCTTTCAACTCAACTTTGTGCTAGGGGTTCTAGTGACCTTAATTGATATCCCAAATCATTACCACACTAAAGAATTTACTTTAGCATATAAGAACAATTAAGAATAACTTGGTAGGACTTTATACATAATTCAAGAATGGTTTGGGGCTTAACTTAGAAATTTTTGGGGTGTTACACCCTCATGCCGGTGTCATTGTCACTTGACTTGGCTTTTGCAACGACTATGACTTCGACTTTGAAAAATGATCGATTGAGAGATTACTTTTTGAACAAAGTTTTATTTAATTATATATTTAATTAGTTACTAATTATTTATTTGTTAAATTTAGTCAACCCAAACGACCCCATTTTTGTCACGCCCCGAGGCTGCCCCCTTGAGGTACACACGAGACTTAGGATTACGAGTGACTCCAATCTAACCCTGAGCTGGCATATCATAAGCATACTAAAAGATTATTGAAGACAATATACTATGTGGAAGTTTAAAACCATAATTAACTGAAAGTGGGAATACCCAATAGTAATCTGAATAAATAAATACTAAGCAAGAGTTTAAGAGAGTGAACTATAACTCAAGTACTAAAGCTGAATCTGTCTATGTCGGATATAAGCCTCTAACTTACTAGAGATGATCGGACATGCCCATAGCTAACTCTAGTAAAACTGAAACTAAAATGAAAGACTAAAATATAAAGAACATGCCTATCGTCCTCGAAGAATGAGGACTCACCACTAATACTGCTTAATACGGATTAGGAACCGAGCTATACATGATTTGGATGCTAAGGACCTGAACCTACATCATGAAAAGATGTAACGCAAAGTATGCGTCAGTACTTGAAAGGTACTGAGCATGCAAGATAGGATAAAGCTAAACAAACATATAACTGAACAAAGCATACTTCGCAATCATATAATCTAAACATGATAAATATACTGCGATATATTCAATAGAGCTAACTGAATGCAATGGCCAAGTACATAACACGCTGAAACTGAATTCTGAATTATAATTGGGAACTTGGTCAATGTACTAGAATTTGATTGTGGGAGCTACTATTTATCGACATAAAACCACATGAGCTATATGTGGAGTCCGATGTATATGCCCAATCGAGATGACCCAATATACCTTGTCAAGGGTATAGAGGCATGACTGGTGTGATTAGTAAATATGATGCCCACATAGGGGACTTATAAACCTATGGGGGTAAGTAGTTCTGGGAATATGAGGGTGCCTGACCCTAGTCCAACTTGGTGTTAAGTCTACTGCCAACTGGAAATATGTACAATACAACATAATTAAAATATACTGAATAGCTTGATATTCTGACATGGTAACTTTAAATGCAACATTAAATACTGGTAATGAAACATTGAAAACTGAGGCATGTATATTTGTTTATCTGTCCTAGCTAGTGTAATTCTTCAACTAAAACAATCTACACAACTAGGGTTTTGAAAGTCATGCAAGAACTAAGCTACATGGCTACGAAAACAAAATAATATGATTAGGAATACCCGAGCAACTATATCATAACAGTTGTCTGATGTTCTAGAAACCCCAGGTCTAAGCAATATTAGGGGGTCAAGATTGTTATTGAAATATAGGGACCTAGTGGATGAAAGGAATCCACCAGTGAAATACCACAAACCTGGTGATGAATTTCACGGAGAAATTTTTCAATTTTGAGGCTGGAACTGACGAAAACCTATTTTATTCTTGGAGAGGGCTTGGTCGACTATTCTCTCTTCTTTTGCTCTATGTTTTGCTTGATTTTTGTGAACGATCGATTAGTGTACGTTCTGACTAAGTTACTAAGCTTAAACCAACCAAAACTACGTAGTGTAGGGGTTAAGCGACATTGTTTAGGTGTCCAACACATAGGGGAAAAGACCAAAATGACCCCACTTAAAATTTGACAAGGGCCGACCACAAACCCTATGAAGGACCATCACAGGGACCACAGACCGTCAAGTGGGCCGTGGTCCTTGGCCAGTAGCTACTGGTTCTGGGTGGTTCAACCATGAGCCCTACCATGGCCCATGTGAAGGACCACGGACCGTGAAGGTTGACGTGATTCTTCACTTGGGCTGGTGGTTTACTTGCTCAGGTCCACGGACCCTCCCACGGCCCATCATCAAGACCACAGCCCGTGGTGGGCTTTGTGGTCTGATGCCTAAGCTGGGGAGGTTCTATCTTGCTTACACGAGTCGTTCAACGGGTCGTGGGGTGGTCTATGGCTCGTGAAGGTTCCCGTGGTCCACCTATTTTTTGTTGGGTGTGAACCACGGATAGGTCGATAAACCATGGTTTCTTTCACAGTCCGTAAACCTGTCGTGGTTCGCCTACTTCTGTTAGTTTTCTGTTGAAAGTTCTAAGTTTGATTTCTAAGGTGTTACAATATCTCCCCCTTAGGAACATTCGTCCTCGAATTAAGCCTAAGCTAGTTGAGTATGGAGGGAAAGAGCTGCAACACTACCATTATGTACTAGAAACTAAATTTATGCAGGAGTAAACTGGGAAACTGGAGAGGAACTATTACCTGAAGCTAAAATGGAATTGGAAGGAAAGAGATGAGAATACTTGGCCTTCATGGCTGCTTCTACTTCCTAACTAGCTCCCTCTACTGGCTCACTCATCCACAAAATATTAATTGAGGCAACTTCTTTATTTCTCAACCTTCGAACTTGACGATCAAAAATTTCAACTGGCACCTCCTCATAGGTGAGGCAATCCTTCACGGCCACACTCTCTAAAGGTACTATGGATGCTGGATCACCCACACACTTCTTCAACAAAAAAATGTGAAAAACTGGATGCACTGCTGCTAGATTTGCTGGCAAATCTAACTCGTATTCCTCTTTACCAACCTTTTTAAAATCCTGTAAGGGCCTACATATCTAGGACTGAGCTTTTCTTTTTTCCCAAATCTCATCACCCCCTTAATAGGTGACAGTTTCAGGAAAACCCAATCATCGATTTGGAACTCCAATTCCCTTCTCCTTACATCTCCATAGAACTTCTGACGACTTTGGGTTGTCTTAAGTCTATCCCTGATGAGCTGAGCTTTTTCCATAGTATTATGAACCGAATCTGGCCCTATCAAGGTTGCTTCACCTACTACAAACCAACCAACTGGAGATCTGCACCTACGCTTATACAATGCCTCATAAGAGGCCATATGAATGCGGGAATGCTAGCTCTTATTGTAGGCAAACTCTATAACAGGAAAGTTATCATCCATACTTCCCTTGAACTCGATCACGAAAGCTCTCAACATGTCCTATAAGGTTTGAATTGTACTTTTGCCTGACCATCCGTGTGTGGATGAAATGTTGTACTGAGGTTAACCTAGGTACCAAGACCCTTCTGAAACGATTTCCAAAAATGAGAGGTAAATTGAGGACCTTATCTAAGATGATGGACAAAGGAACCCCATGCAACCTGACTATCTCATCAATGTAAAGCCTGGCGTAGTCCTCCGTCGAAGTTGTAGTTTTAAAAACCAAAAAGTGAGTGAACTTAGTAATTGTGTCAACTATTACCCAAATGGAGTCATGTTGTCTGCGAGTACGAGTTAAACATGTAATGAAGTCCATGTTGATCACTTCCCTCTTCCATGTAGAAATGTTGATCTCTTGAGTCATACCTCCTGGTTTCTGATGTTCTACCTTCACTTGTTGACAATTGAGGCACTTAGCCACAAAATCTGCTATATCCCTCTTCATGCCATTCCAACAAAAGACTTCTCGCAGATTACGGTACATCTTGGTAGAATTTTGATGAATAGAATACCTAGAGTTATGGGCTTCTGTAAGGATTTTTTGTCTCAAATCACCCACCTTAGTAATACATATATGACCCTCGTAGTGAAGCACACCATCTCCCCCGTGGGAGAAAACCTCAACTTTCTGCTGATGAAATGCACCCTTCGATTGAAGCAATATACGATCACTATCTTTTTTTTCCTTAACCTCCACTACCAATGAAGATTTTGAGCCATTCTGAACAGTCACACCATCATCTTATATGTTCATAAGGAAAACTCTGAAGCGAGCAAGCCGGTGAACAACTTTTGCTAATTCCTTTCTTTCTTCCTCAACATGTTCTACACTACCCATAGATAGTCTTCTAAGAGCATTAACTACTACATTGGCCTTACCATGATAGTAAAGCACATTCATATCATCGTCCTTGAGAAACTCAAGCCATATCCTCCGACAAAGATTCAACTCTTTCTGGGTGAACACATACTGAAGGCTTTTATGGTCTGTGAACATATCTACGTCAACACCATACAAATAATGTCTGCAAATATTTAGGGAAAATACTACGGCTGCAGGCTCTAGGTCATGAGTCAGATAGTTCTTCTCATGCACCTTAAGTTGTGTAGAAGACTAAGCTATAACCTTGCCTTGCTGAAACAACACACTACCTAGGACGAATCTGGATGCATCACAGTAGATCACATAACTGTCTGAACCCTCAAGTAGAGTCAAAACAGGAGTTGTAATCAATGTAGTTTTCAGTTTTGTGAAGCACTTCTCACACTCATCTGACCACTGAAACTTAACATTTTTGTGAGTCAACTTAGTCAATGGAGAAGGTATGGATGAAAATCCTTCCACAAACCTTTTGTAATAACTGGCTAGATCGAAGAAACTTTTGATATCTGCAGGAGAGGTGGGTCTGAGCCATTGCTTTAAAGCCTCTATTTTCTGAGAATCTACTCGGATCCCTTCGCTAGATACTATATGTCCAAGGAAAGCCACCAATTGTAACAAAAACTCACATTTGCTAAACTTAGCGAATAATTGGAAATCTTTGAGAATTTTGATTTCACGTATCAGGACACTTCATCCAATACTAAGTGCCAACGACCATTAGTTAGTAATATAACCCAACTAAGTGAGTTGTGGTCGAATCCCACAGGGAGTGGTACGTGCTTAAGATTCAAGAGCAAAGTACAAATATGTTCAAGTCAATCATAGGTAAATATATTTACGAATAAAAGCATAGTTCAAGTTAAGGGGTGACACAAGTGTCAAATAACAGGGGGGAATGCAATTATCAACTACAACAACAACAAATAACACAAATAAACAAGTAAAGAGACGGGTTCTTGGAATGTGATTAGATTATAGGCTAAGGTTGAAAAATGGGTGATTGCAACTGATAGTAAATAGCTGTAAATCAGTGAATAAGTTAGACTTTAGTGGGGATAAACTTTCGCTCGAACAATTTACCCTGAATAAAATTTGTTTCTCTCGAACACCAATAAGCAGCAATTAAGAACAACCTACGCTTTAGTCCATTCACTCTCTCGAGCTGAATGTGTGGAAAAGGGTTTAGGATTCACTCTCTTGAGCTGAACCCATGACAACCCAAAATCTACAGACCATCAAATTAGTAATCTTGGTTTTAAAACCTCTGTCTCGAGCAACACAAAAACACGAAGTTAGAGTTGTATTTGCAACTACAACCCTTTAAATTAAACCATAATTGTTGATTGAAATCACTTTTAAACATCGTTTAAACTATCAATTCACAAAACCCATAAGCTAAGTCAGCCCATAATCATACCCCAAGAATTGGGGTTTTAGCTAGACATCATAAAAAGATAGAAATCGTTACCAAATTATGTTTCCATCAACTCAGTAAGGTTAATTTCATCTTTACAAAGATCTAAATTGAACAACACTTTCAATTTCTCAAAAAAATAAAAACTTCAATTCTTCAAAGCTAAGGAAAAATATTGCCTCCAAACTCAGAGTTCTATTCTAAAACTGATTAGAAATTCTCTTTTATGAAAAACTCCTTAACTATAAAATGAAAACAAATACTAAACTATGAATTTAAAAATGTTTTTATAGTTGCAAAAAATATGTTGCGAAGGACCATTCGGCGCAATAAGTCGGGATCGCCGATCAACTCAGCGACCCCCCCTTTGGTCAGTTCCATTGCCATTTTTGCTTTGGCCTTCAGCATCCTCAAGTTCTATAACTTTGGGCGTTCCAACACTACATCGCAGAACCGTTCGGCGACACCCCAAATGCTCATTTCTATCACCAACTTGATTTTCTCCTTCAGGGCCTATCACACTGTAACTTTAAGAGAGATCATAGCCATTCGGTGATTCGCCCAATGGGTTAGGCGATTACCAATCCTTCTTTTCTTCGTTGTTTCAACTGCCTTGCTCATTATTGATCATTAGTGTCCATGCTTTGTTACTCAATCCAAAAACCTGGAAATCAAGGATTTACATCAGTTATTGGCACAAAATAAGCATTTGAGGACACTAAATCTATTAAAATAAATCCCTTAGTGAATCCAAATCATGTACTCATCAACACCCCGAACTTAAACTTTTGTGTGTCCTCAAGTAAAACTCAAATTCAGTAGTTCAAAAAAGATGTCGCAAACAGTGATACACAAGGTTCAATCATGAATGGACACAAAAAGACTGAATTTACTCATGCAAGGATCAATTGTGCACTTAAATATTCAATTTATGACTCACCATTATCAAAGATTCTCAAGTTCACAATACTTGCTTCAAATGCAAGTTCAAGCTCAACAAAGGTACTCAACTGCCCTCACATAAAGAATGATTCCATATTCACACACAATGGTTGAACAATTTAATGCTCCGGAATCCAATGCAACGCTCACACTCACAACGATGAACACAATGCATCATTTGACCCATAGGTTTGCCCTTATTTTCCAACCAATACTTGTTTCAGATCACTCAAGGCTTGTAACGGGGCTGAGTACAAAGGTCTGGTCACTTAGGATCAACGGTTGTAATCCTCATGAAATGTGGTGTGAATAACACTTTCTTTCCTTTTCTTTATCATTCTCATTCGTGCTCACAAGTCACCCCATTATTCATCTTCCATAGACTATTGGATACCCCATTTATTTTTGCATTTTCACAACTTTATTCCACAACTTTTTCATTCTTTTCTTCTTTTTCTCTCCCTTTTTTTTGTATGGATGGGTTCCATTTCTCTCAAAACCATGGGTCAAAGGGGACTTCTTTGCACTTCTTTATTTACCTTCTCTTTTCACCACACCCCCAACTTAGGCTTTTGGCCTAAGTTGGCTATTTAAGCAAACCATAAATCATGAGGATTATGGGTAATAGATCAAGAAAGGTCACAATTTGTTTCTTCCAAGAAAATGGTAAGGCTCAAAAGTTGTTCAAGCGAAGTTTACACACTCACAAGGTAGGCCACAAAAAAGAGGTATAATGTCAAATTGTTTCATACTCTTCAAGGTTGCCTAAGATCATCTCAAGAGGTTGCATCACTTAGTTAACTGGACCAATTGGGGAAATTTTAGGTGTCATCACACATGGTTCACGGTAAGCTCATCACACAAGGCATTGACACCAATGTCAAACAAGACTCCAAACTTTCGCTAGTGTGCAATGTTAATCACAAGAAACTCAATTTGAAAATTGGCTAGTCACAACGAGATGCAAAAAGTTCACATATTGTCTATGCAACTTCATTTGGCTTCATCCTAGCCGCACATTCATTTTTGTTCGATTATGAGCACTATTCAAGTCATTGGTATTGATCAAGACTGATACTCAAATTTGCAAGAGAACAACCACATTCAAACACAAACAAGAAGTGGTACTATATTTATCCGTAAGGGTACAAAAATCATTTACATTTAAAGAAAGGAGCCACATGCTCAAACATCTTCAAAAATAGTGCCAAAACACCATAAAAACCACAAAACCTAAATGTATACACAGAACAATCATCACAAACGGTGGGCCTCACCCCACCACAAACAAAATCTATTTGTCCTCAAATGCAAAAGATAAATTATCCAAAAGTCAAATAAAATAAGACAGAGAGGGAGGTAAAACGGGATCTTGTCTAAACAGTCGGTCCATCTCTCTGGCATCAGTGCTCAGTGTAGTGTTCTGAACTGGGGCATCAGTGCCCAAAGTCATATCTACAATATCACTAGCTCCTCTAGGGTTAGCCAAAGGAATATCTGCCAAAGAGGTTTGTAGAGCTGCATCGATTATGGCCTCCTCAGTATCTATAAGGCCCTCGTAAGAAACCTCATCAGCAACCCCAAACATCTCCTTATCTGTCTCCGCCTCAGACTCAGGATCAGTTAACAACATCTCCAGTGGTAGCCGGAGGCATATCTGGAACAACTGGCAAATCCGAGATCTCCACCGTCCCGAATATCATGGACATGTCGGTGGACTCCAGCTGGTCCACATCTCTCCTCTGTGCAGCAATGGCGGCCTTTACAGCCGTCACTTCCTCGATGGTCCCTTGGCGATGCTCACACACTGCTATCCTAGCCGCAAGAGCATCAATGGTAGCTCTCAATGGTGTCACATCATCAGCAAGCGTTGTCTGAATCATGACCAAAATGGAGGCCTCAAGTCTGGCAGCACGACGATCGACAGACTGGGCTTGCTACCCCATCCAGAGTAGTGCATCCTGAGTGAGCGGGGGCTGGGAAGCAACAATAGTAGCAGCTCTGGGAGGCAATTTAGTAGCAAAAGAACCTAAAATATCAGAAGGAATAGCCTTAGAACTACCTGAAGGCCCCGGGGACGGAGTAGGCAAAGCTGCTTCTACAGATAATTAGTATGTATCCATAACCGGGGAAGAGTCCACCGGGGCTGCCTTCTTCATCTCTCCATCATCCTTTAAATACTCTGCCTCGATCCTCTGGATATCAGTAGAAGATGTGGGAATTACTTCCATATCTTTCTTCTCATCTCTAGGAACCTGAGCTCGTGTGCACCTATCAGTGATCAACACCGTAAAAGGGACGCTGCTTGGCCCTCATGGCCATCTTCTGCCCAACGATCATACCAAAATTTATGCATTCTCGTGCAATGATCGAGCCAAGACTAGCCGCTTTTGTGTGGCAAAGGATGGACTCATTCTGGGAAGGCATGACAGAGCTTCTATTAAAGCTAAACCAGTACCTCGCAGCTACATATAGGTCCCTCGTTTCTATTGGAGCACCTGCCTCCAACCACCTCGGAGTACTGCTATATATGAGAGGGGCGAGCTATCTTTTTATTCCCTCCAAGGACTTAGTCTTCACCTTGTACTGGTGAACATCAGCAATGTTGTTGGTACACTCCAAAACGCATTTATAGTAGTATTGTCACACATCACTTTCTTACCTCAGACAACTACATAGTGAACCAGTATGAATGACGATGCCTGCTTCTTTCTCTGTTGTATCAAAGCCCCATACACAGCGTAGAAATCCTGAACCCAATTTGGAATATAAGGACCTCGGGGTCTAGTGAACAACTAGAACTGATGTGACTTTAGGCAGTTCATTATCTCTGGGTATCTGTCAATGACATCATCAGTAGACAGATGCTTCTTCTCGATGATTGTCTTCATAATCCCATCAGTATTTTGTCTATTCATAAACTTGAAGGAAGGACCATGTACTGGTGGTGCTGGGACCACAGCCTGTGCTGGAGTGTGAGGAAGTTTAGTGGTAGCCTGAGGAGTCCTGATCCAAGACGGATCATTCATCCTTTTGGAACGCAACTGAGCCCTCTGTGCTCCTAGCATTTTTTCATCATCAGGCTTTGAAGTTGCAACATGCTGCTCCTGGTGCTCACTCTCACTCTTAGAAGTGATGAGGTGAGTGGCGTAGATCCCATCACTGTCGGAGCTGGCCTCTGGTGAAGTAGGTTCCTTCCCTTTTCCTTTGCCTTTTCCACCAGTTGTGGGGAGTTTGGTGGCCTTAGCCTTGGATACAGCGGCAACCTCGTTGATAGTTATCCCATTAGCCTTCTTACGAGGTGGCAAGATTCTACCAGCAACTTTTGGTGTAGCCATGTCTGCAAAAACATCAAAAAGAGTTAGAAACAATTCAATTAGATCCATAGAAAAATAGTTTCAGACATACTCGCCAAACCGGTCTGTGAGTCACCGATTCTCTTTGGCGAGCTAGATCGGACTCGCCAAAAAGTTTGGCTCAAATATCTCAGAAAATTTTGCCATGTTGGCGATGAAAAGACCTTTCGGCGAATCATCCACGGCATTCAGCGAGCAAGAACTATCCCGCCGAAAGTTACACTGCATTTAAGGGTCAGGGGCGCTGACAAAAGTCGATTAAGAAAAACTGAAGGTTAGTTGCCGAGTGCATTCAGTGATCTCAGGCTTCTCGCCGAAAGTTACAGAATTAAACTTCAATCTCAGTATGAAATTAAAAGCAATATGGGGATCTTCGGCGAATCACTGAGTGGTTTGGCAAGCTTGACCCAGCTCGCCAAACGACCCAATGTGCCTACTTTCAACCCAACTTCTCAAATTCAACCCGGCAACCCTCGAAAACAAAATCAAAACATGCACTTCCATGATTAAACTAAAACCCATTACACCCATTCCCCTGGGATACTCAGACTTCTCCCGATTTGGCCAGATTTGGCCATTTGATCACTTTTGCCCTTAAGAATGATGTCAACCGCTCCATCATTGGGCAAAACACGTCATTTGGCACAAATGTGGGCTACTAAAACTTCACCCAACTAGACCCAACAACATGCAAGAACAACCACACAATTTTCAACCAATTTTAAGGCACAAAATCTCAAGAATTCAACATTAAAGACAATATGAGCAAAATATTTGAATTACACAGGCACACACATATACAATTACGATCAGAGAGGACCACCACACATCACTAAGATAAAATCATTGCAAATGAGTACAAATTTCTAAATTAGAATTCGGTGTTCAGAAAACCAACCTTAGATGCTGAATAATCAAAATTTGAAATGCTAGGCGACAAAGTTGCAAACTCCGAGTACACAATCAACGACTCAAATATGACAAAAACACAAAAAATATGGAATACTAAAGTGCGGATACTGGGGGAATGGTTGTGCCCATCCTCACTCTCTTACGGTTGTTAGACGCAACCGCTTTGCCAGACCTTTGTGTGCTAGAAATGTCATCCTGCAATCAAATAGTTATATATTCTAAAGTACAAAGTCTCAGGTTGCCTCTCGAGTAGCGCCTGATTTAACATCGCGGAACGTATCAGATTCCCCTCATTCATTGCTCAAATCCACTCTTTCTTCTTTTCGATCCACCTCTTGTCTGAAATAATGCTTCACCCTCTGTCCATTCACGATGAACGTGGATTTCTTACCTTCAATCCATAACTCTACAGCTTAGTGGTCGGTCATGCACACCACATCAAATGGTCCACTCTATTTTAATTACAACTTACCTGGAAACAACTGCGATCTAGAATTAAACAATAATACCTTTTGACTAGGCTCAAAGAGTCAGGGCATAATATGATTATCATGCCATCGTTTACTCTTATCCTTATAGAGCTTAGAATTTTCATAGGAATGGAGTCTGAATTCCTCCAATTAATGTAGTTAACCCATCCTTTTTCTCCTAGCTAGTTCTAGTTCCAGATTAAACTTTTTCACTGCCCAGTAAGCCTGATGTTCTAATTCAACTGGAAGGTGACACGCTTTACCAATCACCAAGTGATATGGAGAAGTCCCTATTACTGTCTTATAGGCGGTCTTGTACGCACACAATGCATCATCAAGCTTCATTGCCCAATCTTTCCTTTCAGCATTCACTGTGTTTTGTAGAATCTACTTCACCTCCCGGTTTGATAGTTCTACCTGGCCACTAGTTTGAGGGTGATACGATGTAGCTACCTTGTGCCTGACTCCATATTTAGCTAAGACATTCTTCACCAATTGATTTATGAAGTGTGTCCCTCCATCGCTAATTATTTCTCTAGGATTTCCAAACCGAGTAGAGATATGCTTCTTCAGAAACTTCAGCACGACTTTCGCATCATTAGTAAGCAAAGTTGTTGCCTCAACCCACTTGGACACATAGTCCACAACCACAAGTATACATCGATTTCCATTTGATGTAAGGAATGGTCCCATGAAGTCGATCCCCTAGACATCAAATATTTCAACCTCCAAGATCTTATCAAAGGCACTCATGTCATTTGGAAATAGACCCCATCCTCTAGCATTTATCACAACTTTTAACATAACCTCTAATATCTTTAAACAGAGTAGGCAAGAAAAAACCTAATTGGAGCACCTTATGTTCAGTGCGCTCACCTCCATGATGACCCCCATATGTAGACGAGTGGCAACTATCCATCACTTGTCTCATTTCAGACTCAAGGACACACCTCCTCATCATTTTTTCCAGCCCTTGCTTAAAGATATAAGGTTCATTCCATATGTAGAACCGAGCATCATGAATCAACCTCTTCTTTTGAAGTGTGGTGGCACCAGTGGGAACAATCCAATCACCAAATAATTAACAATATTTGCATACCATGGTAGTTATGTCACCTCTAGCACCAATAGTTGTTCATCAAAAAAATCTTCCTGAATCTGACCTTGCTCTCCCACATATGACCAACTCTCCAATTTTGATAGGTGATCTGCAATGTGGTTTGCATAACCTCTCGGTCCTTGATCTCTATGTCAAACTCTTGGAGCAATAGAATCCACCTAATTAACGGTGACTTAGCATCATTCTTATTGAATAGGTACGTGATAGATGCATGGTCAGTATAAACAACAACTTCAGTCCCTACCAGGTAAGATCTGAATTTGTCAAAAGCATAAACCAAGGCTAGCATTTCTTTTTTGGTCACTACGTAGTTGGTTTGGACTGCATCCAGTGTTTTCTTGCATAATATATTGAGTGAAACACCCTCTCTTTCCTTTGTCCTAACACTGCTCCTACAGCCACATCACTTGCGTCACACATCCACTCAAAATGAAGTTCCCAATTTGGGGAAGTCGGGATTGGAGCTTCTATCAACTTCTTCTTCAAAGCTTCAAAAGCTTGAATGCATTGCTCATCGAATACGAATTTCATCTCCTTCTCTAGGAGACTACACATGGGTCTTGCAGTCTTAGAGAAATCCTTGATGAATCTCCTGTAGAACCCAGCATGACCAAAAAAGCTTCTCACCCCTTTAACAGAGACTGGGGGAGGTAGATTTTCAATGATTTCCACTTGGCACGATCAACTTCCAGCCCTCTCTTTGACACCTTATGGCCCAATACAATCCCTTCCTTTACCAGAAAATGAAATTTTCCCCATTTTAGGATGAAATTAGTTTCCTCGCATCTAGCCAGCACCCTGTCCAAATTCTCCAAACATCTGTCAAAAGACTCCTGATCTTAGGCATATTTATATGCCTAGAAATCTAATAATGCCCATATTTAAGCTAAGTTTGAATTCAGTATGTGTTTGTTTATAGTCTTATCGAGTCTTTTGGTTGTATATAAGCCAACCAACATGATTAGTTGTGTAGGTGAGCTTAAAGGGAGAAACGAGCACTAAAATGAACATTGGGGAACACAAAATATCCTAGTCGAAAAGAAGCAAGGAAGAAAAAAGAAAGAGAAGAATTCCAAGGCATAGTTGTATCCTGTCCACGTCGCGGAGAGGAATTATACTTTGGCTCGTTAAATAAAGATCTAGGTAGAGTACTCTGTGTCCTCTCCGCGTCACGGAGAGGGATTCTTAATTTAATTCGCGAGATTCGAATTTAGGCAAAGTGGCATGTGTAGCTGCCGCATCGCGGAGAAGAGAAAAGATCTCAGAACGAAATCTAGGAATGGCTCCACGTCGCACCCCTGGGTTCTAGATTTGGTCGTTTCGATTCTAGTATAAATAGGTTAATACTTTATTTTATTAAAACATTGTTTTTCTGGGTTTTGAAGAACGACAACTTGGAGAGCTATTTCATCATTTTTTATGGTTCTTTCCTAAAATCTTTTACTTTCGATCTTTCTATGATACTTAAACATTGTTTGATCGAATCTATGATTATGAGTAGAAAAATACCTTAGTGTAGGGCTGTGGCTACATGATGATTGTAATTTATTAAGTTTTCATGGGTTAATGTCAAAATCATATGAATCTTTTTTATGTTCTTGTTTTTCTATCACCATTGAAATAAACACATTGTCCGAATTGAACTTGGGAGAGGAATAAGAGGATAGAACCTGGGACATAAAGAGCATGTTTAACTCTCAATAATTAGTGTTAATTTGTATCTAGGCTTGGGATATACCTAGAAACCATGCTTGGTCACTATACAAGAAGAAATTGTAATGCTCGATACTTGGTCAAATCTATCCCGCTCAACGATGTAGTTAGGTTGTCATTTATCGTAGGCGATTAGAGGTCGGGAGACCATAATCATACATTTAACCCTATGATCACCGATTCGATATTTGAGTAATACTCATTTAGATAATATAAATTGCATGAATCCTAATAAGAGTTGCAGCCTTAGACTTTACCTAATCATTGTTTTAAACCCTTGAAATTGAATCGCATTTTTTTTATTCTTTTTAACTTTTAGATTACAAAATAAATCATTCTTGAAACCATGATATCTTAGCTGAAAATATTGGAACAATCGAGTTCCTAATCATAAGTCCCTATGGGTACGATCCTCGACTCTTTATAAGAGCCACTTTAATACTTGAACGACCACGTGCACTTGCGTGTGCAATTGGGCGCAACAAATATTTGGTGCCGCTGTCGGGGACTTTTGAATTAGAAATTGTTTGATTTTTTCTGATTTCCAAAGTTAAAAAAAATCAAATATTGACAACTTGATCTTAGTAATTCATTGTTGTTGGTTGTACTGAAACTCCAAACTGGACGACGATAAAGGATTGGTAGAGATTCTATCTGAACCAGAAAGATTCATTCACTAGCGAAGAAGGCAAACAAGACTCACTTAACCAGTCCCTTTTGTTGCTAGTGAACCAACATCTCCAGTAGCAAGAGTTGAGCAACAGTAACCTGTAGTAATGGCTGAGATGAAGGTAAGAGACGTGGCAATCCCACGTACTACCATTGTGACATCATGCATTAAGAAACATGCAGCTGGTAGAAGGTTTGAAGTGAAGCAGAGTATGGTCCAACTATTGCTCACAAATGGGTAGTTTACTAGTCTATCGCACGAGGATCCAACAGTCCATATCCAAAATTTCATCAAGATCAATGATACTTACACTCCAATTGGAGTAAACGAGGATTATGTGAGGCTCACTTTATTCCCCTTTTCCATGCTTGGGGAAGCAAAAAGATGGTTGAATTCTGAGCCCGCTAACTCTATCACCTCCTGGAATGACCTAGCACAGAAGTTCCTCAACAGTTTTTTTCCATCTGGAAAAATGATACACTCAAATTACACCTCCTTACAGAAGTATAAGCGATCGTTATCAAGTAAAGAACCCAACTTGTAGGTTGGGATCGATCCCACGAGGAAAATGGTTTAGACTTTACTTTAACTAAC
>JAJONW010040730.1:0-13960 GCA_029582385.1 Solanum tarijense
CCACATAAATTATTATTTTGAGTTGAGTTAAGCTCAAAATTTATTTTCTTCAGATATAACATGTCAAGTTACATTAATACTATCAATATGATAAATAATGTATATGACTTAAATTCATTATCTTATAGTCCTTTTTGAGTAAATATGTAAATTTCTCAACAACAAAAGAACATATCTAATTTGAAACTTTTATTTTTACATATATGTAGGCTTGAAAAACTAGGACTAAAAACTAAAGCAGGACAAGCCAAAATGATCGGGACAATAATGTGCATTGGTGGAGCTATGTTGTTATCATTATATCATGGAAAAGTTGTGATTGGAAAATTGGGAATTCACTGGAAATATTCACAACATAATAATACAAGCAAAAATAATAGTCATGGCAACTTCTTCAATGGACCTTTTCTAGTCATAATTAGCACTATGGTTTATTCTTTTTATGGTTAATCATACAAGTAATATTACTAATCTTCCTCTTAATTAAATATTATTTTCTCAGTCTCAATTTATATGACATCGTTCGAATTTTGTGAGTCAAATTTCTTAATTTTGATTGCATATTCAGACATTTTTTTGGTAAGCTCTGCTCTCTTGGTGACTTGAATTCACAACCTTAAGGTTGGAAGTGAGGGTGCTTACCATCCGAGCAACTCCCTTTTATCGTATATTCAGATATATTTAGAATCTATTAAGTTTTATTAAAAAAATGAAAAGGCATATGAAGGAAACAAGGTCAATGAAAAACTTGTTGGACTTGCGAAATATGAAAGTTGTCATATAAATTGAGACGGAGGAAGTACCACCTACCCTTTTTTTTGTCTTATTTTTTATTTATTTTGGAGTTAGCCAAGTGTTAATAAGAGGTATGCAGCTCCATATACTAGCACAACATTGATGTTCTTCATGGCAAGCTTGGAGTGTGTAATTGTTGCAATTTGTGTTAATCATGATGACAAAACTGCATGGTCTTTGAACCCCATCAGAGCTATTTCTGTTCTTTACAATGTAAGTATATATTTTTTTCACTTTTCATATTTATATTTCAAAAAAAAAGAGAAGAGATTTTATACAAATGAATATCGATAATATAAACCTTATTATATCACTCTTAACGTTTTTAGGTTTAAAAAGATTTTTCATACTAAGCATAGTCCCAATCGACAATAAGGGACGAACATAGGTAGATGCAGAATTTGAATATAAAGGGGCACCAAAATCTTTAACATGCATATGTTAATTACTAACAACAAGCAAGCAATATTGTTGGATAATATACTCTAATAATAGTAAACATATAATACACACTACCTCACAAAAAAAAAAAATCATTTTATGATAAACAACTCATCTCATCATGACTTATCTTCCCTTGTTATATTATTGTCTTTGCTTAGTTAGACTTTCTTGAGCATGTAACATTTTGTGATGTCGCTTTTTTTTTAATTATTATTATTACTTACACTTTTTTTTTCTTATTTATCTTAGGGAATTGTGAGCTCAGCACTAGCATTATATTTGGTTACATGGTGCATCAAAAGAAAAGGACCTTTATATGTCTCAATGTTCCTTCCCTTGCAACTAATATTTTCTGCCTTTCTCAGTTGGACATTGCTTGGTGAAAAATTATACATTGGAACGTAAGTTATATTTTATTATTTATCATATTTTTTTATAGCCACATGCACATAACGTTATGACATGTTTAAAATCTCAAATTTTCATTTCCTTATGATATATCATATCCTTTAAATTAGATGTCATGAATATATAACATTGATTAAACTTTTTATTTTTTATTTTTTATCAGAGTTATGGGTTCGATTCTGACCGTTATCGGACTCTATAGTTTTTTATGGGGGAAGAAAAAAGATATGAACGATATCACAGTGCATGTTAAGGAGGAAGTATTGAAGGAGAAGAAACAGTTGACTAATTTTGACTCGAAATTGCAATTATCAAAAAATTTAGACGTATATTCAAATTCGAGATAAACTGTATGTATATATATTAATAGAATAGCAAATCTATTAAACTTTAGCCAATAAAATTTTGTGTTGTTGCTTCTCATCCACTTTTATGATTTACATATACAAATTCTTCAATGATAACTTCCCTTATGGAACTCGCGATTTAATTCATCTCTATTAACTACACCATTATCTCCAACCTTAACGCGTATTCATGTTTGCCATACATCACTAATAGACATAATACACGTAGAACGCCACATAGGACACAAAATTATCATATATCGTGCCATGTAGGACGTGTGTGTTTATTTGTTCAATTTTATACAAGTTTAAGTGTTTACAAGCACACTCAAAGTAAATGTCATAGTTGTCAGTTGATGCCAAGTTAAGGGTCATGTTTATGTATTGTGCCTAGTAAAATTACCCTTCTATTTATAGTTTCTTAAGAAGCATAATACATAAATATGCCCTTTAACTTTGCCTCATTTTATATTTATGTCCTCCGAGTGTGCACAAGTAGACACTTAAACTTGTATAAAATTGAACAAATAAACACACACGTCCTATGTGGCATCCTACATGGTAATTCGCGTCCTACGTGGTGTCCTATGTATATTATGCCACATAAGACTCATGTGTCTACTTATTCAACTTTATACAAGTTTAAGTGTTTATTTGTGCACGCCCAAAGTTGGAGGGTATAAATGTAAAATGAGGCCAAATTAAAGGGCATATTTATGTATTATGTCTTCTTAAGAAGTATGCAAAGTCAATATTTGACAAATATTATTGGACATATGGAGTATTAACTACTCATTTTTATGCATTTTTTAAAACATTAAATTTATTATATTTAAAAGATGATATAATAATCGTGTATATATATATACATATAGCGCACCCGAGCAATGACAACAACATCTTCTTAACCCTAAAGAGTTAAAGAAAGTGTTTCTTAATATAAGGACAATACTTTTTCCTCTATTCTATCAATGATGAAGAAATCATAACTTTTCATTAATTTTCCCTTTTAGTTTTTCAGTATTCCCATTTTACGTTACATTTCATACCTTATATACGATAAAATTAACTTTAGACCTACATATCTGAAGTTGATATGAGATGATTAAACTTAATTGGTATTATAAATTTTGACTCATCTTTAAATAGAACCTCTAAAGGGGTTATTTATGCACTTTCTCCTAAAGAAAGAACAAGACAAGAGCCCTATCCAGTTTGTTCATATCCATAGCACTCATCACCTAATTACCCCAATTTTGGTCTTATGATCCATATGGCTTCATCTGTCTAAAATGTACAAATTTAGGTTTGATTCGATATAATTTGAAATCAGATTTGATTTAATATGAAAATTGTATATTTTTTTTAAAATAGTAAGTTTTTTCCTAATAATTGAACTCATGCCTTATAGGGTACACACTTTAGAAACTAAAGTCATGCTCGAAATAACTTGAGGGATATTATGAAATAAAATAATAAACTTATTTCTCAAAAAAAGTTATTTGTCACGAGGAGTAAAAAATAAGGACAAACAGAAAATAGGTCAAAAAGTGCAAATGACCTGAAGTTGAAATTTGTGTGGACGACTGGACATGCAATTTGATTTACGTAAGTTGTATTTTTTTTTCGTAATTAATCATGAAAATCTCATAATTTATGTAAACTATTAAAACTTCACCAACTCTTCAACAATCTCACCAAATATGTAAACTATGATTCAGAAACAAGGTATCGAAGTATCCTAATAAAACGCCATATTAATAAAAATTATATATATATATATAAATAAATACTTGTTATTACATGCTATTACAAACTTTCAAATATATATAATTAATAAAATTATCTGCACTTTGCCCGGAAATTTAATATCACGGAATATATAAAATAATACTTAAAACCTATCAGATTAATAATGTAAAGGAAAATGAAAATTATTACAGCTTATCATTTATCCTTAATAACATAAGCATAAATTAATGACTGTAAAAATACATACCATGATTTGTAACATAAGCAATTGTGTCACTGAGCTTATTTGTTGTCCTTTCTTGATTTGTCAAAATTGCTTATGTTACAAATCATGGTATGTATTTTTAATGATAGAGATACCTAATGGACCCCACTGTTGAAATCAACAAAGTACTTATGATGTTCATTTTTGCGTGTGTTTAGTATTTCATAATGAATTTTTTGTTTTTATTTGTCAGTTTTAACATACTGAGAAAAATATTGTATTGCATGTAGCTCTAAAATATTATGTTTGTTTTGATCGTTATTTAAATTTCAATCATTCAGTGTATTGTATTGTTATATACATCTCTATGTAATAATCGTTATATACATCTCTATGTAATAATGAAAAATCTCATTTTATGTAATTACTGATTGATTTGTTGTGATCACATGATCGTTGAAAAAAATAATTTTAATATCTCAAAAAGAAATCTTTATATTATTTATGTCTAGGTTCATTCCTTTATATCTTGTCCCGCTATTTTTTCACGCATATTTTCGCATTTACAAGCCAATTTTTACGAATTACCCGACTTTCTTGGTTTTTCGTGTATATTAGTCAATGGATTGGGCGCCTTTGGGGAACTCGAAATTTTTTTCTGAAAAAAATTATATGAGGACCTCTGTAATGAGTTGAGAAAACATTACATATAGTCCCACCATTTTTATCATGCATATTTTCACATTTACAAGCCAACTTTTAGGAATTACCCGACATTCTTGGTTATTCATGTTTATTAGCCCATGTACCTGGCGCCTTTGGGCATCCTAAATTTTCTTCTGAAAAACTATATGAGGACCTCCGTAATGAGTAGGGGAAGCATTACAAGCCATTTTATAATACCATTTTTTTAACGCCCATTTCCGCATTTACAAGCCATTTTACAATAATCGCCCAAATTTCTCGATTTTTCGTGTGTATTAGCCCATGGATCTAGCACCCAAAACTTTTTTCTCAAAAAACTTTTTGAGGACTTCAGTAATGAGTTGGGGAACCTTAACGTATACTCACACCATTTTTTTAACGCTCATTTCCGCATTTACAAGCCTTTTTTTACGAATCACCCAAATTCCCCAATTTTTCGTGTGTATTAGCCTATGGATCAGGCGCCCGGAGCACCCACATTTTTTTTTCTCAAAAAACTTTATGGAACCTCCGTAATGAAATGGAACATTCATGTATACTCACACCATTTTTTTAACGGTTGTTTCCTAATTTACAAGACCTTTTTTAAGAATCGCCCAAATTCTTCAATTTTTCGTGTGTATTAGCCCATGGATCTGGCGACCGTATCACTTAAAAAAATTCAAAAAACTTTTTGAGGACCTCTGTAATGAGTTGGGGTACCTTCACATATACTCACATCATTTTTTTAACAATCATTTCAACACTTATAAGCCCTTTTTTAAGAAACGTCCGAATTTCCCAATTTTTTGTGTGTATTATCCCATCGATCTAACGCCCGAAGAACGAAAAGTTTTTTTCTCAAAAAACTTTATGAGGACTTCCGTAGTGAGTTGGGGAAACCTTCACGTATACTCACACCATTTTTTTAACACCTATTTTCTCATTTACAAGCCCTTTTTAAGAATCGCCCAAATTTTTCAATTTTTCGTATGTATTAGCCCATGGATCTGGCGCCCGAGGTACCCAAAAAATTTTCTCAAAAAACTTTATGAGGACCTCCTTAATGAGTTGGGAACCTTCACGTATACTCACACCATTTTTAACGTCCATTTTCGTATTTACAAGCTCTTTTTTAAGAATCGCCCAAATTTCTCAATTTTTCGTGTGTATTAGCCCATGGATCTGGCACCCAGAGACCCCAAATGTTTTTTCTCAAAAAACTTTATGAGGACCTCTGTAATGAGTTGGAGAACCTTCACGTATACTCACACCATTTTCTTGACGTCCATTTCCGTATTTACAAGCATTTTTTTAAGAATTGCTCAAATTTTCCCGATTTTTAATGTGTATTAGCCCATGGATTGGCGCCCCGAGTACCCAGTTATTTTTCTTAAAAATCTTTATGATTACCTCCGTAATGAGTAAGGGAACCTTCACTTATACTCAAACAATTTTTAACTCCCATTTTCGAATTTACAAACCCTTTTTTAAGAATCACCCAAATTTCTCGATTTTTCGTCTGTATTAGCCCATGGATCTGGCGCTCGGAGCACCCAATTTTTTATGAGGACCTCTATAATGATTCTGGGAACCTTCACTTACACTCACACCATTTTTTAACGGTAATTTCCGCATTTACAAGTTCGTTTTAAAGAATCGCCCAAATTCTCTGATTTTTCGTGTGTATTAGCCCATGGATCTGGCGCCCGGAGCACCTAAAATCTTTTTCTAAAAAAACTTTATGAGGACCTTCTTATTGAGTTGGGGAACCTTCATGTATACTCACACCATTTTTTAACTCTCATTTCCGCATTTATGAGCCTTTTTTAAAAATCTCCCAAATTCTCTCATTTTTCGTGAGTATTAGCTCATGGATTTAGCGTCCGTAACACCCAAATTGTTTTTCTCAAAAACCTTTATGAGGACTTTAATAATGAGTTGGAGAACTTTCACGAATACTCACACCATTTTTAATGTTCATTTCCGTATTTTAAAGCCATTTTTTAATAATTGCCCAAATTCCCCGATTTTTTGTGTGTATTAACCTATGGATCTACCTCCCAGAACACCCAAATTTTTTTCTCAAAAAGCTTTATGAGAACTTCCATAATGAGTTTGGGAACCTTCACGTATACTCACACCATTTTTTTAAAGTTTATTTCCACATTTACAAGCCCTTTTTATAAGAATCGCCAAAATTCTCCTAATTTTCGTGTGTATTAGCCAATGGATCTGGGCCCCGGAGCACAAATATTATTTTTCTCAAAAGACTTTATGAGAACTTCCATAATGAGTTGGGAACCTTCACGTATACTCACACCATTTTTTTAAAGCCCATTTCCTTATTTACAAGACCTTTTTAAGAATCTCCCAAATTCTCCAATTTTTCGTGTGTATTAGCCCATGGATCTTGCGATCGGAGCACTCAATTTTTTTTTCAAAAAACTTTTTGAGGATCTACATAATGAGTTGGAGTACCTTCACATATATTTACACCATTTTTTTTAACGCTCATTTCAACGTTTATAAGACCTTTTTTAAGAATCGCCAAATTTCCCAATTTTTCGTGTGTATTAGCCCATGGATCTGGAGCCCGGAGTACCAAAAGTTTTTTCTCAAAAAATTTATGAGGACCTCCGTAGTGAGTTGGGGAACCTTCACGTATACTCACACCATTTTTAAGGCCCATTTCCTCATTTACAAGCCCTTTTTTAAGAATCGCTCAAATTCCCCAATTTTTTGTGTGTATTAACCAATGGATCTGGTGTTTGAGGCACCCAAAAAATTTTCTTAAAAAACTTTATGAGGACCTTTTTAATAAGTTGGGAACCTTCACGTATACTCTCACTATTTTTTAATGCTCATTTCCGCATTTACAAGCCCTTTTTTAAGAATCGCCCAAATTCCTCAATTTTTTATGTGTATATTAGCCCATGGATCTGGCGCTCGGAGCACCCTAATATTTTCTCAAAAAACTTTATGAGGACCTCCGTAATGAGTTGAGAAACTTTCATATATACTCACACCATTTTCTTGACTCCTATTTCGGCATTTACAAGTCCTATTTTAAAAATTGCCCAAATTCTCTGATTTTTCGTGTGTATTAGCCCATTGATCTGGCGCCTGTAGCACCCAAAAAAGTTTTTCTCAAAAAACATTATGAGGACCTCTATAAATGAGTTAGAGAACCTTCACAGATACCCACACCATTTTTTGAACGTCAATTTCTGCATTTATAAGCCATTTTTTAAAAATCACCCAATTTCTCATATTTTTCGTTTGTATTAGCCAATGGATCATGCGCCTGGAGCACCCAAACTTTTTATCTCAAAAAACTTTATGAGGATCTTAGTAATGAGTTGGAGAACTTTCACATATACTCACACCATTTTTTAACGTCTATTTCCGCATTTACATGCCTTTTTTTTAGAATCTTCCAAATTTCTCGATTTTTTTGTGTATTTGTCCATAGATCTGGCAACCGAAGCACCAAAATATTTTTCTCAAAAATCATTATGAGAACCTTCATACTGAGTTGGGAACCTCTACGTATACTCACACCATTTTTTTAAGCCCATTTTCAAATTTACAAGCCTTATTTTAAAAATCTCCCAAATTTCTTGATTTTTCGTGTGTTAATCCATGGATTTGGCGCCTAGAAAACTCAAAAAAAAATTCTCAAAAAAATTTGTGAGTGCCTCCGTAATGATTTGGTAAACCTTCACGTATACTCAAAAAAAAATTATAACTATTTCCAAATTTACAAACCCTTTTTTAAGAATCGCCAAATTCTCTGAATTTTCGTGTGTATAGCACATGAATCTGACGCCCGGAGCATCCAAAAATTTTTTCTCAAAAAACTTTATAAAGAACTCCATAATGAGTTGGGAAACCTTCACGTATACTCATACCCTTTTTTTAACACCCATTTCTATATTTACAAGCTTTTTTTTAGAAATCGCCCAATTTCCTTAATTTTTCGTGTGTATTATCCCATTGATCTTGAGCCCGGAGCACCTGAAAGGTTTTTCTCAAGAATATTTTATGAGGACCTCCATAATGAGTTAGGGAACCTTCACGTATACTAACACCATTTTTTAATGTTCATTTCCGCATTAACAAGCCCTTTTTTAAGAATCACCCAAATTACTCGATTTTTTGTGTGTATTAGTCCATGAATTTGGAGTCCGAAGCGATCAAAATCTTTTCTCAATAAACTTTATGAGGACCTCCGTAATGAGTTGGGGAACGTTCACGTATACTCACACCATTTTTAACGCCTATTTCCGCATTAACAAGCTTTTTTTAAAAAATCACCTAAATTCTCCGATTTTCTGTGTGTATTAGGCCATGGATCTAATTCCCCAAGCACCCAAAATTTTTTGCTCAAAAAACTTTGTGAGGACCTCTGTAATGAGTTGGGGAACCTTCATTATACTCACACCATTTTTTAAACACTCATTTCCACGTTTAGTAGTCCTTTTTTAAGAATCGCCCAAATTTCCTAATTTTTCGTGTGTATTATCCCATGGATGTGACGCCCGGAGCACCTAAAATGTTTTTTTGAAAAAATTTTATGAGGACCTCCGTAATGAGTTGTGTAACCTTCACGTATACTCACACTATTTTTAACGCTCATTTCCTCATTTATAAGCCCTTTTTTAAGAATCGCTCAAATTCTCCAATTTTTCGTGTATATTAGCCTATGGATCTGAAGCCCAGAGAACCCAAATTGTTTTCTCAAAAAACTTTATGAGGACCTACGTAATAAGTTAGGGAACCTTCACGTATACTTACACCATTTTTTTAACGCTCATTTCTGCATTTAGAAGTCATTTTTTAAGAATCGCCCAAATTCTCCGATTTTTGTGTGTATTAACCCATGGATCTGGCCTCCAGAGTGCCCAAAAAAATTTCCTGAAAAAACTTTATGAGAACCTCCGTAATGAGTTGGGGAACTTTCACGTATACTCACACCATTTTTTAACGTCTAGTTCCGCATTTACAGTCCCTTTTTTAAGAATCATCTAAATTCTTCGATTTTTCGTATATATTAGCCCATTGATCTGGCGCTCAGAGTACCCAAAAAAAGATTATGAGGACCTCCGTAATGAGTTGGCGAACCTTCACGTATACTCACAAAAAAAAATTTAACAATGATTTCTACAATTATAAGCCCTTTTATAAGAATCGTCCAAATTCCCTATTTTTCGTATATATTAGCCTTTGGATCTGGTGCCCGGAGCACCCTAAATTTTTTCTCTCAAAAAAATTTATGAAGACCTCCGTAGTGAATTGAGAACTTTCACGTATACTCACACCATTTTTTAACGCTGATTTTCGCATTTTAAAACCCTTTTTAAAGAATCGCCCAAATTTCTGATTTTTCGTGTGTATTAGCCCATGGATCTGGCGCCCAGAGCACCATAAAATAATTTTCTCAAAAAACTTAATGAGAACCTCCGTAATGAGTTGTGGAACCTTCACGTATACTCACACCATCTTTTAACGCTTATTTTTGCATTTAGAAGTCCTTTTTTAAAAATCACCCAAATTCTCCAATTTTTCATATGTATTAACCTATGGATCTGGCACCCCGAGTACCTAATTTTTTTCCTTAAAAACCTTTATGAGGACCTTCGTAATGAGTTGGGAAACAATCACGTATTCTCACACCATTTTTTTAACGCCAATTTCCGCATTTACAAGCCATTTTTTTAAGAATCGCCTAAATTTCCCAATTTTTGTGTGTATTAGCCCCATGGATCTGGCACTTGGAGCATCCAAAAAAAAATTCTCAAAAAACTTTACGAGGACCTCCATAATAAGTTGGAGAACCTTCACATATACTTAAACCATTTTGTACCGTCCATTTCTGCATTTACAAGCCCTTTTTCAAAAATCGCCCAAATTCTCCAATTTTTTGTGTGCATTAGCTCATGGATATTGAGCCCGGAGCACCCAATTTTTTTTCTCTCAAAAGACTTTATGAGGACCTCCATAATAAGTTGGGGAACCTTCACGTATATTCACACAATTTTTTTAACGTTCATTTCTGCATTTACAAGTCTTTTTTTAAGAATCGTCCAAATTCTCTGATTTTTCATTTGTTAATCCCATGGAACTCAGATCTGGCACCCATAACACCCAAATTTTTTCTCAAAAAATGTTATGAGAACATATGTGATGAGTTGGAGAACCTTCACGTAAACTCACATCATTCTTTTAACGCTCATTTCCGCATTTACAATTCTTTTTTTAAGAATAGCTCAAATTTGCTAATTTTCCGTGTGTATTAGCCCATGGATCAAGCGCCCGGAGCATCCAAAAAAAATTCTAAAAAAAATTATGAGGACTTTCGTAATGAGTTGGGAAACCTTCACGGATACTCACACTATTTTTTTAACGGTCATTTTTGCATTTACAAGCCTTTTTTTAAGAATCACCCAAATTTCTCGTCTGACGCCCGAAGTATCCAAAAAAAATTCTCAAAAAACTTTATGAGGACCTCCGTAATGAGTTGGGGAACCTTCACGTATACTCACACCATTTTTTTAACACCCATTTCCGCATTTACAAACCTTTTTTTTAAGAATCGCCAAAATTTCTCGATTTTTCGTGTGTATATTACCCCATGGATTTGGCGCCTCGGAGCACCCAAAAATATTTTCTTAAAAATTTTAAGAGGACCTCCGTAATGAATTGGGGAACCACTATGTATATTTACACCTTTTTTAAACGCCTATTTTCACATTTACAAACCTTTTTTTTTTAGAAATTATCCAAATTTCTAAATTTTTGTGTGTATTAGCCCATGGATCTGGCAGCTCGGAGCATGTAAAATATTTTTATGACATGAGGACCACCGTAATGAGTTAGGGAACCACCACGTATTCTCACACCATTTTTTAACACCTATTTTCTTATTTAAATGCCTTTTTTTTTTATGAATTAAGCAAATTTCTCAATTTTTCGTGTGTTTTAGCAAATGGATGTGGCGTCTCGAAGCACCAAAAAAAAAAATTATGAAAGAAAAACATTATGAGGACCTCTGTAATGAGTTAAGGAACAACTACATATGCTCACATTTTTTTAGCACCTATTTCTGTATTTACATGCCTTTTTTAGAATTACGCAAATTCCTCAATTTTTCATGTGTATTAGCTAATAGATTTGGCACCTCGGAGAACCAAAAAAAATTTCTGAAATATCTTTACGAGGACCTCCGTAATGAGTTTGGGAACCACCATGTATATTCACAACATTTTTAACACCTATTTCTACGTTTACAGACCCTTTTTTGGAATTACGCAAATGTTTCAATTTTTTCGTGAGTATTAGTAGATGGATCTAGCGCCTCGCATAACCCAAAATTTTTTATTGAAAAAACTTTGTGAAAATCTTTGTAATGAGTTGGGAATTACCACATATACTTACACCATTTTTTTAACACTTATTTTCGCATTTACATGCTCTTTTTCGGAATTATGCAAATTCTTTGATTTTTCATGTGTATTAACGTATGAATCTAATGCCTCGGAGCACCTATTTCCACATTTACTTGTTGTTTTAGGAATTACGCAAATTTCTCGACGATATTTTTTATGCATTAAACTTGAAGTTTTGCATGAGTCTTAGGCATTTTGGTATTAGATGTGATGGGATTTTGATCTTATTTTGTAGGAAATAGGTTTTGGATCACCAATTTATATTGAGTCAATATCATCAATTTATATTGAATCACTATTATTCTCTTTAAATAACCGTCATTAGAAAAAATCTCAAATTTATATTGAATCAATATCATCATTTACTAGAAAAGCTTGTTGAATTATGCCGTATTTGTTGACATGCTTCAAGCTATGAAAATTTTCTACGCATTTTCCTCATAAAATATTTTTCGTACAATTTCCAACACTTTGGAAATCTTAAATCCATCTCTATATATTAAAGTAGATATCTTAGTGATGAGCAGCTCATATAAGGAACACGCCTAATCATTTCCACTTCCTATACCAAACATGTAACAATACAAGATTTTCCAACTTAATTTCTACATAAATAATTTTCAAAAAATTGTTTGATACGAACAATTTAACGATAAATTAGTGATGAAAATTTAATAGTGATGTTAAGTCCAGATGTAGCTCAAAAACTATAAACTAGTTATTGGGCAACGATGAACACTTGAAGAGAGATCGAAATGTTAGATGAGAAACCCATCTAACATTTTTACTCCCTTCTCCTTTGTTTTCCAGACATGTAACGGTGTCCACCAATTAAATTTGGTGGACACCTGACTATATGTCTGGTATTCAATAAATTACACACATATATACGTAAACTATTTAAAACAAACATGTTGCAATAATTTTTTGAAACAAGCAAGCAATATGCATCGTCAATATAAATAACGATGAGATGAACGGAATAAAAAGTTATTTATATTGATAATATATAAAACTTAAACTGATATCGTAACAAGAGGAAGAAATAAATTGGGAGAGATTTAAGAGTGAAGCTAACAAATGGAATTATCAGCTTGGTGTGTATGTTAATGATGAAATTGGGCGGCGGAAATAGAAATATAAATAAACTGAGGTTAGGGTTTCAAATTGGAGTTTATTTGGGCTTGGAAGTTTCAATACTGTAAGGCCCATATTATTTTAGATGTTTGTGATATTAATGAAAATATATGGACTACTAAAATACTCATAAGTTATTAAGATGTGTGGTAGAGAATATCTTGTTACATAATAGTGATATTGGTAGTGTTTTAATTTATATGACACTTTTTATTTTTGAGATATAAACTATGTTAACTTTGACTAATATTTTTATGGCATAATACATAAATGTGTCTTTTAACTTGGGTTCAGCTGACATTCATGTTCTCTGACTTTGAGTGTACACAACTAGATACTTAAATTTGTATAAAATTGAACAAATAGACACGTGTCCTACGTGGGGTTCAACATGACAATTTTGTATCCTATGTGGTGTTCGTGTATTATTACATAATTATGCAATGCAAGAACATGATGCATAAATTGATCAAAGTTTGTCCGCCTTTATTTAATAGTCAAATCTAGTTTATTACAAGTTCGAGAAATTCTTCAATATTCTTGTCTGAACTTCCTCCTTCATCTACTGCTTCCTTAGCCAATTTTTTCCATTTATTTGCATTCTCTTTAAGCATTATACCTTTCTCTTCCCTCATGACTTCCCTTATGGAACTCGCAATTTCGTCTCTATTCACTACACCATTTTCTCCAGCCTTAACGCGAACTCCTGTTTGCCATACATCACTAATAAATTTCGC
>JAJONW010040731.1:0-12140 GCA_029582385.1 Solanum tarijense
AAATCTTATAAAGAACTACAAACAATCTTAGTTCGTTAAAGACAAAGTAATAACAAACTTAACTTTACTCATTTAGAAAGTAATATAACTTCTGTGGGAGATTCTCTAACCGACAACCACCACTATGAGTCTAAGTGATGGTACAACGTTTTACCTCACATTGCCAAGGACCGTCCTATACCTTGCAATCGGTATAGAATCTGAACTACTAAGTTGATCCACTAGTCTATGCTAAAAAGCACTAAGGAATCATCTAAAAAGTAGGATCCTTTTTTTGTCCATGATGGCTACATGGTTTATGGGGGATTGAGTTAATATGAACCCGCGTCCCCATATCGGTGTTCAATACTACTCCAAAAATATACTTAGCTCATATGTTTTTTAAAACAACTTCTTCTCTGGTTTGAGATAATTGTTCAAACTTAGCTTAAAAGCTCTCTTGGAATCAATGTTCCCTTTTGTTGTTCAAAACTCTTTCGGAAATCTCAGTTTTCTCTCATCTTAAATGTGAAAACATTTACTCTTGGGAATACTTAGCTCCCATGTGTCATTTTAAAGAAAATGAACTTTGCTCATACTTTTTACTCAACTTCAAAACTTAAGTCTTAAAACAAAGTTAAAACGTTTGTAAAAGACTTACGAAAACTTGAAATGAACTTCTCTTACTTGACTCTCGACTTCTCTTGACTTTGATCTTAACTGCTCTTGACTTGATTCTTAACTTATCCTTGAATTGAATTATAGATTCAAGGATTATGATTTATGTTTGGAAAGATCTCATGTTATTTAGTAAACATGAGAAAGGACCAAAACTCAAGATTTGAAGGTGGGCCCGCGACGCGGAGGCATAATTAAATTTTGGTTCCAAAAAATGTCTTTTTGAGGCAGAACACTTCGTGCCAGCTCCGCGACGCGGAGCAAAATTTTTCAATTCTGGGAACAGGTCACGCGACGCGCCTCCACACTCAAATTTCGTCGGTTCACCCAACCTCGGTTCTTTTTCTCAAATTACTTTTAGATACAGATACCCAGCAAATGTACCTAAGAACCTAACTTGAAATGACTCTATAATGCGACATAACGAACTCAGAAACTTCTCAATTCATCCCAATTCAAGAACAACATTCAAATTCAAGAATTCATGTCAAGAACATCAACTTTCAAACTCTTTAAGAAGGAATTCTACTGAACAAAACATGTTTGGCGCGTGGGTAAATGAACCCAACACTAAGAGAGACTCACATACCTTGTAGGATCAATTCCTTGGCGAATCTGCAACCAAAATCGATCGTTCTTGGCGAATCTTGCTTTTCCACTTCTCCTTTCTCTTGCATTCTTTCTCCAAAAGCCCTAACTCTATTTTTCAAAAGCTAAACTGAACTAACTCAGTTTTGACCCCAATTATTTTATTTAAAATGGATTTAATTAATTGGGTAAGGAAAAGACCAACCTACCCTTCCAAAATCCGGATTGGACATTTCCTTAATCCAACTGCTCAACTTCCAAATGGCATAACTTACTCGTACGAACTCGGAATTGCGCAAACTTGGCGGTGTTGGAAAGATCATTCCAAGAGATTTCCAACCATATCTGGAACTACACCTAAATCATTCTGATCTAGGAGTTATGGTCGTTTGAAGTTGACCAAAAGCTCACTTTAACTTACTTAAAAATTTCCATATTTCCCTTTACTTTTCAAAAGTAACTATTTCCAGATTTTTAAACTTCCTTCTAGTTCTTTCTAGTTGCAAGATGCTACACCTGACATCCGTGAAAACCGAAGAAACTAACTCATGCATAAAAAGGCTTAAACAAGCTCGGAACCTCTCAAAAATCAACCAAGACCTCACCTCGGCAAAAAAATCATTCTCAAAATCCTGCAGAACCTCTCAAAAAACAACCAAGACCTTACCTAGGATGATGGGTTTCTCAAATATATATCTATATAATAGGAGAGGTGATAGCACTTACGTGTCAGCACCACAAAAATCAGAGTTTTTTTAATTTAAAAAATGATTTTAAATTAGTTCTAGAAAATAAGGAATAAACTGTAAATCTGTATTTATTATCATTTTTTAAAAAATACTCAATAAATTAACGTATGTTGTCCTTTTTTGTGGAAATGTATTTTTAAATTTTAACCATCTTTCCACAACCTCCTCATTTAAAGAAAAACAACAACAACAATAACAAGAGTCTTACACCTTATATTTTGAAGCAAGGTTAGAGGCTATAGCCTTATACATAAAACAAGTCAAGAAATATTTAATGAAAAATCTGGATATTGATATCGGAGATGATATTTCCATGACCTCAGCAACCCACACCAATCAGGATAATGAAGCGTGTATGGCGGGAGAAGCTTAGAGTGATCACAGTACATAAGAAATTGATATTGATGCTCTTTTCAAAAAGTTACAAGAGCAAGTGGAGGAATCCTCCGACAAGACCACCTGCAAAGGCAAAAGTAAAACGTGAATAGAGACCCCAAAAAATTAAATGATAGGGGTAATACGCCAAACGACTTTTATAAAAAAAGTATGGGGCCAGATTAATATGTCGGCCATATATATTAATGGAAAGACCACGCATGTTTGTCGGTCTTATCCTTTTGCTATTGGCCATTGTAAAAGTTGTGGGCCATTTCTTCTTATCGTTTTTAAGATTCTCCTATCCCTATATAAGGGGAAGTAAGTGGTAGTGAGGAAGCAGGTTTTGAGAACCCCCTCTCCAGATTTCTCTCTCTACTCTCTTTGTAATATTTTCTTTGTAAGTTTTCAAGTTTGAATAAATAAAAGCTTTCAGTTTGGTGATACATCAGCTGGTGTGGAGTTCGACTCTAGGTTTTGTTCCCCTTTAATTATTTCCTTTGTGCATTAAGCCTAAATGATAGGCTAAAATTATGAGTTGAACTATATTTCACTAAGTTACTATTAATAGATGGCATTGGTTTCTATTATGATGACGTTTTGAACAATAGTACTAAGGTCAGTTGTAAGTAATCTAGGCAGGTCAATGAAACACTGCCGAAGGAATCCGTTGGATTACCCGTTTAGCCAATGTGGGCGTTGAGGGAGGACCCGAATAGTAGGAGGTTTCATGGATTATTGTCGGGTTACTTGCACTGTTAAAGGTTCCTTTAAGTATATTGAACAATCCTGTTTTGAATGGTATCAAAGCCATGGACTGATAGTAGCTATAGGTGTATAGTTCAACACACTGTCTAATTATGAATATCATAAAAGGAAGATCTACTGTTAAAAATAGTAGAAAAGAGAAATATGATATACCATAGCATTTAGATTTACTTAATAAGCGGACGATTCCTAAGATACCTCCCATGATTATATATCAAATGGGAACTTTTGAGAAACTTGGTCTCAAACAGGTGGTTAAAACCACAAAGGAAACCATCACTATTGATAGTGATCATCAGACTTTTAGATTATTATCTGAAAACTATTTGTCCCCTTATAGGGATATTTATCGATTTATGCATATTGGCTTAGTACATGTGGCATTTAAGCCCCTTACTTTACGTGGTCTACCTGAAAGTTTTGTAGCAGCTTTACGAATGGTAGAAATCATAATTGGAAAAAATCTGTTATAGGGACGATTCAAACTAGTCTTGCTTATGGACCAGTTTATTTTAATGCTTATCCCAATTTACAGATTTCTTTGCAGGATGAGAATTCTCTCAGTTCTCTGATGTTAAATGTTAAACTTCATGGTTATGATTATATGCCTCGAACTGAAGTTGTATGCATTTGTTATAGAATTTATTATAAACTCTTACACACTTTAAATCCTATGTGTAAAATGATTGATTTCAAATATGAAACTATTCTTATAGAAACTAATTTTGGGAAATCAAAGGTTGTCACTCAAAGACCTATTAAGTGGGAAGAAATTGATTTTCCACAAGAATGGGTGATTGAGGGAGCAGCCCTTCCTAAAAATAATATTAATGATGAAATTTCTCAAATTGAGCAATGTAATGATGGAACTGTGAAAATTAAATTTTCTGATTCTATTGTTGTGCATAATAGAAATGATAGTCGTAGCATGCCTTCTAGATCTGATTCATGATATATCTCTCATGTTGATTATATAGTACAGGTTCCTTGCATTTACTTCTCAGATTAGAGAAAATTATAGATGTGATAATATAAAGATTGATAGAGATAATATTGCTAGACCTATTCCTAGGCCAAGCTCAGATCTTGATATAACTGAATCTGAAATGAATTTTTCCGATGGGATATCGACTTAAAAATAGTTCTATGATGTTTGAAAATCCTATTGATTTTAGTCCGGGTTCCCCGGCAAGAGAAAAGATTTTGAAAGAATTTCAGAAATCTCTATGGATACCTTTTCGAAGATGGTTCTTCAGAAATTTTAATAAAAAAGAACAAATGAGTTTTCAAGAAGTGTTTTATAAAGACCTTATTGAATCAGGACAAAATGTTATAATTGCTTTTGTTCCTTGGTTTATGAGTAAGCATGTTTATAATTACATTTCCATGCTAGAAAAGGATTTTACTTTAATTAATGGAGAAATTACTATATTAGTTTTCCCCCATTACAATCCTTCCAAATTAATAAAGACGATAAGATTATGCATTTTAATGCTTTTTCAAAATTATTTGAAGATAATACTGCTTTAGTTACTACACAGCATAGTAATGTGATGATTAAGCAGCATAATTATGCAAATATTTATATGAGCATGTTAGGTGAACATATTGTCTCTCTTCATGATAAAGTTGATGAAATTCTCACTCAGGCCCGCTCCGATTCTAAAGGTAAAGGTAAAGTTGCTCAACCCAACATCCAGCCTCCCCCAGAAATTGGAGATTGATTTTAAGCTGAAAGATTTCTCCGATCTGGAGAATTTTCTGAAAAAGTCTTTCAAAGGTAATAACCTAAAACCCTTAAGGGTTAATAACCTCTTGGTGGGAGAAAGTAGCAAAAATATGGAGTTTTCTTATGAGATTCATAAAATCTCAGAAAAATATGTCAGAAAACCAGTCCAAAGTATGTACTACTATCCTAGACCTACTCCCCAAGATGTGCTCATAGAAAAACATGAACATATCATAACCAATAGTTATAATGGAAAAGAAATCTATGAATGGAACATAGAAGGATATACAGATAGACAAATTTATACAATTGTACACAGAATGCTCATGTACAGTACTATCTGTAAAACAAACAAAAATAGTGATAAAACTATTGCTGATATGATAACAACAGGTTTTACAGGTCAATTGAAAGGATAGTGGGATAATTATCTTAATCAACAGCAACGAGATACCATCATCCAAGCTGTTAAACAAGAAGGACAGGATGTGACTCAAAATGTTGTTTATACTTTAGTTCTTAATATTATAGAACACTTTTCAGGACGATGGTCAGATAATAGTGAGACCATTCGAACCTTGCTTCAAAATCTAAGGTGTAAGACTCTTACATCCTTTAGATTCTACAAAGATGTTTTCTTATGCAGAGTTATTGAACTGCCAGAGTGTAATAGCACTCATTGGAAATCCAAATTCATAGATAGGTTGCCAGCACTATTTGCCGAAAGAGTTAGGAAAACTCTCAGAGGTGAAGGGCATAGTATTAATTATGACGATTATACTTATGGGAAATTAATAAGTGCTTGTGTGCAGGAAGGAATCGTCTTATGCAATGAGATCAAGTTAAATCAACATATCAAAAGGCACCGTCTTAATGAAAGACAACAATTAGGGGAATTCTGTGAGCAATTTGCTCTAGATATCCCTAAGACTACTTCTAAAGATAGAAAGAGAAGCATTCTTCCAAAAATATATCTTCCAAAAAGGATTATAAAGAATGGAAAAGGAAAAGAATTGAGAGGAAGGAGAGAAGAGCTGAAGGAAGAAAAAGTGAAAAAAGATTTTATAAATCTAAACGAAAATATGACAAGTCAGATACTTGCCACAAATGTGGAAGATTTGGCCATTATGCAAGGGATTGCAGAGACAAGGAAAAGATTAAAAGCCTTGACATAGAAGATAATCTTAAAGATTCTCTTTATAAGATAATGCTTAATTCAAATTCAGGAAAATCAGATTATAGCAGCCAAGAGGAATCTTCTACTAGTGAGGATCTTAAAGCTCTTCACCAAGAGGACTATATGTCTTCTGAAGACGATTGCTTACCTTGTCAACAGGGATTAGAATGTGACAACGGAGAAGATGAAAGAGAAGAAGATGATCTTTATAAGATCTACTCTCAGTTCAAAGAATTAAGTATTAATGTCATTGATAATGACAAGATTATAGAGCTCTTACAAATTGTAAGAGATCTGGAGATAAGAGCCCAGATCATCGATAAGATCAGTAATACGGCATCCACCTCTAAGAATAATATTACGGAGGAGATCCCAACCAAAGATGGTTCATATACCATGGCAAAAGTAAAGAATCTACTATTAGAAAGGAGAAAGCTTATAAGTTCTCCTACTATGATAAATGATCTGAAAAAAGAGATTAATAATCTCAAAGAAGACATTCAACGCCTCAAAGAAAAGAATGTCATCATCGAGGTTCGACTTGATATCTTCTAGACTCGAAAGAATTTGGGTAATAACTCAGCATCTTCATCTTCATATGAAGGAGAGAGTAATAACCTCGATTTTCTTAAAAATCTAAATTTTGGTGATACCAAAGGAGACTTTTTACAAAGTTTGAAATCTTTTACTTCTCAAAAGTTTTACACAAAAATTACCCTTCTCATAGACTATAATTATAAAAAAGAATTTATTGCTCTCATTGATAGTGCAGCTGATTTAAATTGTATTTAAGAAGGACTTATTCCTTCAAGATATTTTCATAAAACTACCCATAGTTTGAGATCAACAAATGGTAGTAAAATGAATATTGAATTTAAATTGCCAAAAGCTTTTATTTGCAAAGGAAAAAATTGTGTTCCTCAAAGCTTTGTTTTGGTAAAAGATATCACAAACCAAATTATTTTGGGAGTATCCTTTATCAATGATATTTTTTCCCTTACTTATTGGGATAATGAAAAAATTGTTGGTACTTGGAATAATAAACCATTTATATAGAATTTATTACTAAACCCTTTACGAGGATGATTAATTAACTAACCTCGAAAATGATTTTGAAAAATAATCAGGTCAATTTTTTAAAGGGTGAAATTAGTAGCATTGAAATTGATAATATTCTCCAGAATCCTAAATTACAGGATAAAATTTCCATATTACAGAACCAGTTCTCTCTTGATATATATAGAGATCATCCAAATGCTTTCTGGAATAGAAAGAAGCATGTTGTTAGCCTCCCTTATGATGACGATTTTATTGAGGATAATATTCCTACAAAAGCTAGACCATGCCAGATGAATGTCGATTATCTGGACCTATGCGAAAAAGAAATTGAGTCTTTGCTGCAGAAAGGCCTTATAAGGCATTTCAAGTCACCATGGTCTTGTACAACTTTCTATGTTAATAAACATGCTGAACAGGAAAGAGGTGCCCCCAGGTTAGTCATCAATTATAAACCTCTTAATAAGGCATTACGATGGATCAGGTACCCTATCCCTAATAAGAAGGACTTATTAGACAGATTTTATGATGCCATCATATTTTCTAAATTTGATTTGAAATCAGGGTATTGGCAGATTCAAATAAATGAATCTGACAAGTTTAAAACAGCTTTTAATGTCCCTATGGATCAATTTGAATAGAACGTCATGCCTTTTGGATTAAAGAACGCTCCTTTAGAATTTCAAAAATTTATGAATGATATATTTATGCCCTACACTAATTTCATTATAGTTTACATAGATGATATTCTTGTATTTTCAAAAAACATAGAAACTCATTTTAAGCATCTTGATCTATTCAAGAAAATAATTATCCAAAATGGTTTGATTTTATCTGCCCCAAAAATGGTTTTATTTCAAACTAAGGTCAGATTTTTGGGCCATTATATTGAGAAAGGGAATATTAGTCCAATTAACAGAAGTATTGAATTTGCTTCTAAATTCCATGATGTTATTACTAATAAAATGCAGTTGTAGAGATTTTTTGGAAGTCTTAATTATGTTACGTCGTTTATAAAGGACTTAGCCATTGATACGGCCATTTTATACGATAGGCTTAAGAACAATTCAAAATCTTGGTCTAATGATCATACTGAAGCCGTTAAGAAAATTAAGACAAAGGTTAAAAACCTTCCATGTCTTACTTTGGCAAACCCGAATGGGGAGAAGACGGTTGAAACAGACGCTTCAGATTTAGGATATGGTGGTATCCTTACACAATATTGTCCGGATAATAAACGTCATTATATTATTCAGTTCTATTCTAGCAAATGGAACAATGCCCAGAAAAACTACGCCACTGTAGCAAAAGAAATTCTAGCTATAGTGAAAAGCGTTCTTAAATTTCAAGGTGATCTCTACAATCAAAGATTTATAATCAAAACCAATTGCCAAGCGGAAAAATTTATGTTTAATAAAGATTGTAAACATGATGTTTCTAAACAAATGTTAGCAAGATGGCAAGCATTATTAGCACCTTTTGATTTTGATATTCATTATAAAAAAGGAGAAGATAATAGTCTTCCTGATTTTCTTACTAGAAAATACTTAAACTAATAGTTTGTTCTTTTTTTAGGATGAGACTTTCATGGCCCCCTTCACAAAGGGGAAGAGGACGTGGCACAACAGGAGGAGGAAGAGGAGGTCACATCCTCGCTCAGCTAAGAAACAAACAACTAGTAGCGGCAAATGTTACTTCTACAAGCAGTAGCGGTCTTAATACAGACCACCCTATGTATAAGAAATTCATGGATTTCATGCAATCCAAACAAGTTAAGGATAATACTCCTCCAACTTATTCCACAATTCTAGTGGACGAAGAGGCAACAGAAGTATTTGACCAAAATGATAAAAAGGAAGTTATACTCCTTTTAGAAAACAGTGATTTACGAAGGAAACATGATCCGTGGCAATTAATGGCTAGGTATTTGGATTCAGTCTGTTATACTACGACTGCGTATAAATACAGGATGCACTATGAGATAAAATCTCTCAGCAACAGGGTCAGCAAAATTTCAACAATTTTACCCTGCTAATACAAGAAAAGTTTATAACTTTTCAAAGATTATTATAAAGAAGATTCTTACTCCTAAAGAATGGGGAATGAGCCCCCTAAAGGAAAGGGATTATATCCATCCTGAACAGAAAGTTCAGTTAAATATAATTAATGGGATTATGTTGACGGCTTTAATAAAGCTCTGTTATATGAGAATGCTAATAAAAAGCATTCTTGGTTTGTAAAGATTTGTTCTAATGTCTTTACTCAGCCAATTCCAAATTGGTTTTGTAAATGGTGGACGTTATACGGCCCCTCAATTAAAATCTTACTAGAACAATACAAGAGATTATATGCAGAGTGGGTAGACATATCCCCCAAAATTATAAGTATGGAGCATGATAATATCTTCTTCAAAGGAATGTTAGTCATGTACTTTTTTAATAGAGTTCTCAATCCCATGGATTATGAGATGGAATGTTAATAATAATAATAATAATAATAATAATAATAATAATAATAATAATAATAATAATCTATATCTATCTATATCTATATCTATATCTATATCTATATTTATATCTATATCTATATAATAGGAGAGAAAAAAAGCATCGCATGTCAACAATACAAAAAAAATCAATTTTTAATTATTTATCTTTATTATTGACATATATTTAATTATTTTTAAAAATTCTATTTATTTCAAAACAAATAATCAGTTAGTTTTAAACCGAACAAATTTAATACTCAATTAAATTTTTGGATAATTACGTAAAATTTTCAAACAGTTAATTTCAATTTAAAAATCAATATATAAGTCAGTTTGAGTTTTTTGAAAATATAATCATACCAGTTTGCTTTACAAAATAACTTCCACGTTTTGTTTTAAAAAAATATATAACTACCAAAACTCTAAACATTGACAAACTCACTTTGTCTATACTATGAAATATTAAAGGACAAAAAAAAGCTTCGAACTTTTAGCAACGGAAAGGGGATGTTTTAATAGATTTGAACTCAGCATATGCAGATGAATGACAAGCATATTATAGTTGCTAAGATATCAATTCCAAGAAATTTACGCCAATTGCTTTTAGGATAATTTTAGATGGAGAAGATAATAGGGTGAAATTACAACTTCTTCCTTTTTAAAAAAAAATCATATTATAATGACTATTTAATGCCTATTTGTGGCTTTCATGTGAAGGTACATTTTTATTTTTATTTTCTTCATTTAGTGATTGGAGATTTTGATACCATGATATTTTCTTTTGTTAAAAAAATACAACTTTGATACTAGCTAATCCATCATTTCTTGAAGTTTTTGTCAAGTTACGCAGTTATGTCAAATTGTGAAATAGATGAATGGTAAAAAAGTATCATAATATAAGTTGTTGAAATCATTTCCTCCATTAAAATGACGCTTAAGTACAACTATTTGCACTTAAGTTATTATTATTTTTCCACAAATAATTACTCTTTTTATCACAATTTAAATTTCAATAGTCGAATTCGAATTTTGACCGTAACTTCTGACAATAATTTCGATTGTCGAATAAATTTTATGTATTTGAAAGCTCCGGAAGAAGTCAGTCAAACATAGCTATCTGCTCAAAGAAAAAGGAAGTTAAAGATGATTTAAGTGTTAATAATTACTTGCCATGAAATGATTAAATATTTTTTTATTATTATTATGTTAAGATTTCCTAAATGTTATCTACAAATATTCTATTACACTCTTTCCCAAATTATACAATGTAAATTTAAAAGGGTACACATTTTAAAACATATGTGCATACTTTAAAATTTATGATTTAAAAATAAGTCATATGTGTTTGTGTGACTATAAAATATAAATTATTTTATTGGGAGTCGAATTTATAAGCTAATATTTAATTTTTACTAAATATATAAATATTTCATTTTTGAGAGACTTACTAAAAGAAAAGGCGCGTAATATATTATAACAATGAAAATACAAAATTATTGATCAAAATTAAACTAAAATAAGGAAAGTGAAGTAAGAACTTACGAGTATAAAGTTTACTTTTCCTAAGTATTCCGTGATAGTAAATTACAAACTCATTAAATATATTTTTTAATTTAAAAAAGTAAATTAAAAAATTTGAATTCAAAGTAGTTATAACTTTTCGACTTACCATTTTTCGGGGTGGCAGAATCGGTAGTTGATGAATTCATATTTTTGGTAGTGTGGTAGGTGAGGAATTTATCTTAAAGATTTTATTATAATATTCTTTTTTGAAAAATCTTAATCTTGATATCTCTTTAATATTATTTATGATATATTCTAGATATAACATATCTTGGGTTCTTAGGTACATATATAAATTTTCTTCCATTAATTGTTCTAATAGTTTTATATCTTTCATAGATTTTGTCCAATATTGTAAATATTCGTAGTTCATTTTAGTCTGAATTTATTTCTAAATCGTACCATTCTATTCTTTCGTAGTCTAAATCATGTAGGTTTATTTCATACCATTGTTGGTTTAATATATCTTCTGATCCGTTAGCATTAAATATTTTTTCCCATATTATTCTTCTTAATTCAATTATTTCTATATCTTTAAGTATATATAAGATTAAAGTTTCATAGTTTTTTATCATTTCATCATGAACGTATGTAGTCATGTTCTTTATCATGCAGGTTTTTTTTATTTCAAATTATTCCTTCCTATCATATTCATAATTGATTAAATTCATATTAGATCATTATGAACTAGATTATTTGTTTATCATGTTCTCCTGTCACTACTAGCATCATACTTTAGCGGATACTTCCTCCTTATCAGCGCCTCAACTTTGTTTACTCCCCTAAACGGCTTTCCTCGCCTACCGGTTTCAACATTATAATGGCATAGTATAAAAGTTTTCTCCCTATTTCCAGTGTGCTAATAAACTAGAAATCATGATTCAAATAATTATAATACATAATAACTAACATAAATTTATTCAATCATATATATGATATTCAGGAATATATGAAATTAGTTCTGCATATTTTTTGAACAATATACCTTTG
>JAJONW010040732.1:0-16244 GCA_029582385.1 Solanum tarijense
TCACCTATTTTCTTATATCTTCTTCCTAGATTAGAAAATATTATCTTTATTTTTAATCCGTCATAATTTTCGTATGTTTTTTCATCTATTGCGTATTCTTCTTTATTCATTTATAAATTATGTTGTAGTTTATATTCTAAGTTATTTGAAAGTAACAATAGATCATTATATGATATTGATTCAGCATCACTACATAAAATAACTGGAAAATGAAACATGCCAACCTCATTGCACCTTACAGTTACTAGAGATATACAATAATCTTTTTTGTACATTCTTTTGTTCTCAATCTTCCCTTAAATCATTTTCTTCCACTTGATGATCCTGCGGATTTTCAACTGGATAAGTCTTAGGGAAGTTCTCCAAGATCTAGGACCTATCTAATAAAGGAAAATAGAAACGTTTTGTTTAGACTTCTTAGAGAACTTTTTTTAATAGTATTATGGCTCTTCAGTCTTTGGACTTTAGATGTTTATAAACATGGTCTTCATAGTGTTCATAAAAAGCCTTGAAGGAAGTGGATCAAAAGGCGAGGAAAGGAGCAGTCGGTACGTCGCTGATCAGTTTCGCAAAGCAGTACTGTACCGCCCAATGATCCAGAATGCAAGGATGCTAAAGGCAAGACAATGAAGGCAATGAGCTGAACAAAGAGTGGATCGCCGAGTTCATCGGCGATCTCAACTATTGTCGCCGAACAATCCTCCGCAACACAATCTGTGAAAACTATAAATACTATTTAGAGTTCTAGTCTTAGGAGAGATTGAAGTGTGGAACAATTATTATTATTATTTTAACTTTAGAACAAATTCTAGCTAATATTTTTTATCTCAAGTTTGGAGAGGGTTTTGTGGAGACTTGAAGAAAGGAGTTCTTCTTCTCCATGTTGGAAGTGGGTCTTCTCTATTCACTTTCCTTTGCTTAATTCTAGGTTTAATTTCTTATATCCATTTGATTTCATTATCATGTTAGGTATAATTTTTTATTTCTTGATGTGTGGCTAAAAACCCCTATTCTTGGGGTGTGATTTAGCAAATATGGATTGATATTCTTGTTGGGTCTTGCTTGCTGATAGGTTAGATGTATGTTAATGGTGATTTCACCTAGTGGTTGTGGTTTAATCAAAAGGGTTTGTAGTTGCAAATACAAAGCCACCCATGTGTTTTCGTCTTGCCCTAGAGGGAGGTCGCGAAATCAAAACCACTAGACTGATGGCATAAGGAGTGGGTCGACATGAGGTTCAGCCCGAGAGGGTGAGCCCTTGTCCAATATCCTAACACTCAGCTCGACAGAGTGAGTGGGATAAAATGTAGGCAGGTCTTCATGCGGCAAATGGATGTCAGAGAGGAACGCATTTGAAACGGAGTAAGTTCCCCGAGAGGGAAGTTATTTCCATTTAAAGCTTAGCCTAGTCACTACTATCTTGCCAATTTCCTATAGAAAGAATGTACACAACAATTTATCTCAACTTGTATTGTGGTCACATCCCAAGAACATTTCCCCATACTTGATTTTCTTGTATATTATGTTGTTTTATCACTTGTTAAAAAAATCTCATTTGATATTTGACACTTTCGTGTCACCCCCTTTAATTTACTATGTATTTTATCGAAAATGTGTTTAGCTACGACTAATTCGAACGAAATACTAATTGGCTATTAATCCTCAAAACTGCTCCCTTGGGACACGATCCCAACCCTTGGTTGCGTTACTATATTATCGACGATCGTAGACACTCATACCGTAGGTCACTGTCATTTGTCACGATAACCATCAATAGCCCTTGGAGGCTTGCTTCAAATTAAATGTGGAGATCGCCATAATATATAGCACGTGTTTGGTCCTGTATCATCATTTCCTGTCAATGTTCTAGCAGTAACACAATACACAGATAAGGGTGGAAATGGTAAATCATTTTTCAGTAATGTTGGATCAGTGTCCAAGTGCATTGGAAGAAATGGGCTCGTTGCTTTTTCATGCATCAATAAAGGATCCATGGGCCTCAACTTAGTCAATGAAGGCACATATTGTTACTCCCCTAAATACATTGGACACTCTTATTAAAATTGGCCTAGTTGATGTGTTTAAGAAGGGATAATATGTGTCTGATTCATTTTTTTTTCCCTATTAATAAAGATGTAGAACCTGTTGAACTTGATCTGAAGCAACTGGAATCTATACTATAAGTTTGAAACATATATCTTGAGCTGGTCTCTCTGTTTCATCCTTTAAAATTTCTTGTATTGTTCATGAGTTAATGGATAGAGGGAAGTTATTACTATTTTAATAGATGATGGTAATCCAAAGTATGTAGCTTTCTATTAAGTTCTGTTTTATATTTAAAAATTTCCAATAAACTCTAAATTTACATGGCATAATAAGGAAAAAAAAGAGATTGTGTATAGAAGATCAAACTGTTAAGGAAAATTTAAAACTTGCAAAAATAATAAATCACAGATTCAATGCAAACTGAATATTTAGTACAAATGAACAAATAAAAATTGCAACAAGCTAGAAAAGGGACAAAGATTAGATATGACATGCCATAAATCTCTTCAACAGAACCTCTCCTTTGCTCTATCTAATGTCAATACTGAATTGCAATTCTTTAAGCCTACACAAATGTGCATGTTCTCAACAAATATGAATAGATTTTGATATTTCATCTCCCTTTAGATCTGTATGGACAACATCTAGGATGTAAGAAGATTACCAAGCAAAGCACATCCTCCGATCATCAACATCTGCTATGAGAAATAATTTTCTGCTTGAGCTATGAAAATCCACAAATCACATAAGTATAGAGAATTCAGATTTGGACAACAATAGAGTATCGGCTTGAGCAAATTACCCCAGCCTATCAACTAAAGAGAACATCAAATAACAAATTAGGCTTCATACGTTAAATCATAAATAAATTACCATTAAAATACCTAAAATAGCAAGTCATAAATTTAAGTGCAGACATCAAACTAAAGTATGGAAAACAAGTCTAGAAAATCATCACAAATTCAAATTCATAGAAAGCTAAAGTAGTCCAAAAATAAAACATTAAGCAATTGATTGTTGATTTGTGTTTTTATCGATCGATGATACCCTAATATACACCGGTGAAACAAAATCATTCTCCATATCAGCAGGCTGAAATAATGAAGTACAATATTATTAAACTAATAAAATTGATTGTAATAGAAGAAGTACAAACAATATTTACATCTTACTTCTGGCTGAGGAGAAAACAGAGTAGAAATTCTTCAGGAACTCCACCATTCTTTGATATCATATAATCCTTCAGTGTACTCAAGGTTCCTTCTTATTGGGACTCCAAACGTGCAACCTTTTGATGCAAATAGGTAGAATTTGTGGACGATGCACCGTAGCTAGACGAATAAATGCTCAGTTCACTAAGTCGCCGTTTGGTATTCAAGAATGTGTTTGAAGGAGGTGCTCCCATACCCATACATCTTACTCTCCTAGAGTGCTTTCTTGCTAACATCTTCCCAATAATATCATTTGGGGAAACTTCAGTCTCATTGGTGTCACCTTGAGTCATATTCAGTTCAATTTGTTCCTACTACCTTAGCGATATCAGTAGTATGACTTGAGATGATGAATATGAGACAGTAAAAATGAAGTTAATATATATAAAAATGTACCATTGTTGTACTTACCCCTATAGTTTGTGCTTCAGCATTCACAAATGATCCAGTCCTTCTCTTATGAGTTTCGATAACATTTTTGCCCGACAGGGTGTTTTTTCCAGTTTCCAGAAACTAAGAAAAAAAAAGTTATAAAAAAGTTATCCTAAAATAGTTTAACTAAAGAAAAATCAAATTATTAAGTTATTGCATATACCAGTTCATGTCGTCTTCTCGAGTTAGCTTTTGAACCACTAGTATGTGGCATCTTCTGAATTTCCTTATTTTTTCTACAAAGTTCATGTCAACAAAATAATAACAATTTAAATTTTTTATCATTATATAACTATAATGAAATGAAAGTTATTAGCATAATCTGAATCTTACTATTGTTGATGGATTTATACGATAAACAACAAAACTAGCCCATTGATCTTTTTTATTTACCAGATGATATATTACTTAGAATGTCATTTTTGCTTTTGGCTAGGTCAAAATATTCATTCCGTAGGCTCTGTCTATGTGTAGCCCACTTCTTTGAAATACTAGCATTGCAATATCTGTATGCAATGGACTCCCTTACCTCAAAAAGAAACCGAGGCCTAAAAAAATAGAAGTTAGTTTTCTCACTAAAATCACGGTTAAATGGGTAAATATATATCTAAAAACACTTGTACCTTCATTATTGTTTCAAAACAGCCTTTCATGTACTTCTTTAGCATGCTTAATGGTCCTGACCACCTCTGAAGAAACAAATTACAATCAATTGCCAATGATCCACAATATCCAGCAAGCAATCCTTTTGCTTCACCATATGTTGTGTTATAGTCATAAAATTTCATAATAATGCGCTCTCCAATAATTAGGTTATTAACCTCATTGTCCTTGACATGGATTTGCTTGATAGCATTTTTTGAGTCTTTAACAAGAAAACAAGTTCCTCAACCAAAAAGGAACCAAAACTAAGATACCATAAATTGAAGTGAAAATTTTATATGACATACCTCTTGTGTCTACATTCCAATATTTTGAATATATACGTTGGTTCATAAGGGGTACATTTGAATTAGAAGGCGGAACGTGAACTTGTTCTTGTTGCGGTAGAATTGGAGTTTGTTCTTGTTACGGTGGAATTGGAGCTTGTTCTTGTTGTGAGACTTTATGAGCTTGCGAGGGACCTGTTGAAGCATCCGGGAGGGCTTGTGCCGCTTGAGAAGTTGATGATGAAGCATGTCCATTAGCAACATTTAGTGAATTCTTGAAATATTTCAGCTTTGGCATGGCTACATATTCCTTAAAAAATGAGGTGAATCAAATATGAAGGAATATGATGAGATGATATAGTAATAACCAAGTCGTTGGCAGAGAGGATGTACTTGAATGCACAGATCAGAATAAAGATTAATCTTAGCAATGAATGAAACAAAAAATACACATCTACATCCAAATTATAAAGACCAAACATTTGTCCAACAATCATATCAATGAAAATAAATAAAAAAATTTAGAAGAATTTGAGTACAAAACAAAAATCTAACCTTATGTTGATTGATAATATGAATTACGTCTCTCCCAAAAGAACTATCAGAGAATTTATAGCTCTAAAAGGGGGAGAACATGGAAAAGTGGAAACATAGTGGGGGAGGTGGGAATATGGCGCTAAAGGTGGGAATATGGAGGGAATAAAGCCGCAAATATGTTTTATTTGGTTAAAAGGGAGGGAAATAAAAAATAATGCATAAGTTTTCTTACTTTTCCCTCTCTTTATATTTTACTATTACTATTATTTAAATAGAAAATAGAAATAATTTGTTTAGTAAGACATACTTAAGTACAATTTATTTACACATGATACGTAACTGTCAATAAAAATTCTCTACCAAATATATGTAGTTCGATACAAGGTTAATGGGTGCTCGAGCACCCCAAAGGGTCTATGTGGGTCCGTCCTAGACAACAACATATCTAGAAGGACGGTTGAACCTTCAAATTTAAAAGCATTATGATTTGATTTACAATTTATCTTTTCTATAAAACGTCACTAACAGTTACAATTTATATCAAGAGTTGATTACAACTTGTGTGTCATGATAATTAGGCTGGTCGTTAGTAATGGGTCGATTTCCCACCTTGAGGATTAAGCGGTGTGCAGTTCAAGATACTAATTAGTGTACTATTTTTAACACCCCGAAATCGAGAAAGAGCAAAATGGAAGATTTTCATAATTTTAGAAGCCACCGATGGAGGCCAACCACGGCCTGTGGATGGGACCACGGACCGTAGGTGTGGTCAGTGGGTTTGCAATCCAAAAAGCTGTCAAGGGTCATAGAACCACAGTCTGACCAATAGATCGTCGATCAGACCATGGTCCGTGGTTAAGGGTCTGTAGTTCGTGACCCCAGTTCCAACTCTCTGACGACAGACCAGCAAGAAGGACCGTCAGTCAAACCACGGTCTGTCAATTAGGGTCCATAGGTCATGGGTCGGCAATTAGCTCAGGGGTAATTGGGTATTTTTCTAATTATTTTATCCCTAAACTACGTCATCTTTGAAACACTTAGGATTTGAGAAAAAGGAAAATAACAGTTTTTGCGAAGTTGCAAGTGCCAACCACGGAGGCCAACCACTGCCCGTGGATGGGACCACGGACCGTAGGTGAGGTCAGTGGACTCATCACCCAGGATTTTTCAAAACTCTAGAACCACGACCTGATCTACGGATCGTCGATCAGACCACACTCCCTGGTTGAGGGTCTATGGTTCAAGACCCTAGTTCCAACTCTCTGAGCTAGATGACAGACCAGCAGGACAGAACGTCGATCATACCACGGTTCGTAAGTTATGGGTCAACATTTAGTTTAGGGCTAATTGGGTCTTTTCCCTATTATTTATCCCTAAACTACGCCCTTTTACTCAGTTTTAGCCTAATATTCTAGTCAGATATTACCATAAACAATTATTCACTAAAATTCACCAAAACATAGAGCAAAAAGAGGAGAAAGACTCGACCAACCCCTTAAGAACAAGCAGTAGATTTTCTTTAGTTCAGCCATAATATCCAAAGGGATTTCTCTGTGAATTTCGTCACCAGGTATGTGGAATTTCACTAGTGGATTCCTTTCATCCACTAGGTCCCTAGAATTCAGTCAGATTCTTCGTTCTATATATCTTGTTTAGACCTAGGGTTTCTAAACCCTTTGATAATTGTTGTGATTTAGCTGTTGTAGTATCCTAAATCGAAATAGCTTATTTGTTGGAAGTATTGCTTAGTTCCTTGCATGAAACTAAAAACCCTAGTTGTATAAATTCTTTTAGTTCATGAATTATACTGCTAGGTCAGTTAAATAGATAACCATGCTCTAGTTTTTGAATATGCATCGTCAGTAATTAAATGTTACATTCTCAGATTTACATGTCAGAATATTGAGTTGTCTAGTATTTCAGCTATGTTGTGTCATACACATTTCCAGTTGGGAATAGGCTGAGGACCGAGTTGGACAAGGGTTTAGCGTACCCTCATAGTCTCAGAACTGCGTGCCCCAGTAGGAGTATAAGTCCCCTCAGTGGGAATCAGATTTAGTGATCAAGCCAGTCATGCCTTTATACCCATGACAAGGTATATTGGGTCCTCTCGATGGGGCATATGCATTGGACTCCGCATTTAGCTCATGTGGTTTTATGTCGGTTAATAGTAGCTCCCACAGTCAAACTCTAGAGCATTTGACCTGTTTTTCAGTTTACTTTCCAGTATTCAATCTCAACATGTTATGTCCTTGATTAGTACTTGGTCATTACATTTAGCTCAGTTTTCAGTTACGATTCAGTATTTATTCTGTTCAGATTATTTCATTGCTCAGATATGCTTTGTTCAGCTTATATATTTGGGTAGCTAGTATGTATATCTTGCATTCTCAGTACATTCCAAGTACTGACGCATACTCTGCGTTACATCCTTTCATGATATAGGTTTAAGTACTTAGCATCTAGATCACGCATATTTCGATTCTCGATCCACATTCAACAGCTTCAGTGGTGAGTCATAATACTTAAGGACAATAGACATGCATTTCTTTTTTAGTCTTTTATTCTGTTTCAAGTTTTGCTAGAGTTACCTAAAGGCATGTCCCAAAAATTCTAGTCAGTTAGAGGCTTTTCAGACGTAGTAATAGAATCAATTTGACTTGTTAAGTTTATCTTTTAGTCATATTGAACTCTAAGTAAGGTTTAATATATTCATATTAGTTGGGTATTCCCCACTTTCAGTCATATACTATTTTAGCTTCCGCATAGTATATGTTTTACGCAGTATTGTTATTGTATGGGTATGATATGCCAAACACAGGGTTATATTGGGGCCAATCGTGATCTAGGTCTTGTGTTACGTAAAAAAGGGATCCACGGGGTGTGACAAACTTGGTATCAGAGTATTAGGTTGAAGAGTACTAGGATGTCTAAAGCTAGTCAACATAATATTGAATGAAATCATTGAAAAGTGCATCCACATCGATCAAAGGATCATTCAAAAGTGTACCCACACTAATTTCTTCTTGCAATACAAACACTAATCACAATGCTCATCGTGAGTACTATCAAGACATCGATATTGAATACAATAGATCATTGGATAATTATCAATGAAAACACAAGCATTACAAAGACTTCCAAACTCATAGGGAAATGAACACAAGAGACAAAATTTTGCCCAAACCATAAAACAAAAAAACTAAAATACTACAATTATCAAAAAGTAAAACTTCGAATAACGAAATACAATGAAAAGAAGAATAGTGTCCATTTTCCCTCACCCCAACAAAAAAATAAAGCATATTGCTGAATGTAGAATAAAATAATATGAGTATGGATGGAGAGATAAAAAGTCCCCCTAACAAGCTATGCCTTTGGAGTTCTCGAATCTTGAGTCTCAAGAGAAGTGGCATCATCCAAGGAATCAATGCCCGACAAAATAATCATAGGAGGCATCAAATTGGGCTTGACTAAGGGTTCCCGACATATCAATGGGAGGAACGATGGAGTATGAAGAGACCGCATGGGTGCCAACTATGAAGGTCTCCTCACGGGAACTCCCCATTATCATTAAAAATACAATATCCTCCAAATCCTGCAACTCTATTAAGGTCATAACCATCTACTTCTCATCATCTACTCTCTATATCTCCTCTTCGTATGTTTCTTTAGATGACTCAGCATCAACATCACCCACAAATCCTTCTTCATAATCATCACCAATAACAACATCACTAGTAGCACCAACAATATTACCACCCACACACAACTACTCAGCTACACTAGGAGGAAGCTTAATAATAGTCACAAAGTAGGCACATACTTAGGCACAATGGGGAAGAGAACCTCACCTCATAGCATCGAAATATCTGTGGACTTCATCTGTCCACATCAACCTTAAGACTGTCTATATCAGTCCTCAATGTAGTCAAAGCATCAAAACTACCCTCCTACTTCTCCCAGGAATCTATCCTATATGTTATTTCATCTAACCTCTGACTATGCAACACTAGGTTGGCCTCACACTGGCCAACCTAACTCTCTTATGTAGCCGCAATCTACAGATCAGTCATCTTGGGCTTATCTTTGTCAACCCTACTTGCCCTTATATCCGTAGACAAGGTAAGGTTGGCCATTTAATAAATTATGGTTGGGTTAAAGAGTGTCGGGATATACCAGTAGGGGTAGGTTCAGTAGTTGAAGTGGAAGTAGATTATAGAGGTAGGCTTGGGTATAACTGAAGGTGACACAGAAGGAGTGGATGGAGTGGCCTCAGCCTCAAGAGCGGCAAAATCAATTTATAGGTGGAGCATCTAGTGGTGGTGGCTTTCTGTAAGCCGCATCATCTCATTAGTTGTCATCCTCAATCCTTCGGATGTCAATAGAGGAGGCGGGGGTAATACTCAAATTAGTCCTTTTCCTGAAAGAAACCCTCGCATCTTTACACAACTGTGTAATAAAGATAGGGAATGGGATGGAAGTTTGTTGTAGTATAGCACTCATCAATATCTCATCCATAATAATTGACCCCGCATTAATGTTCTCCATGTAAATATTTGTGACAACTAAGATGACCTTTGGGTGAGGATGGATTGATTCATTTTATTAAGGCACGATATTGCTTCTTATGAATCCAAACCAAAATTTGGCTCCAAAGTGCATGTCCTTCTTTTCAATCTTCACTCCATCAGCCATCCATGGAGGAGAAGCATCAGAAATATGAGGTACTAGACAACCCTTTAGTGAGTCAAGGTTGTGTTGTATCCCTTGTGTGAAGTTCTCAACCTAATTTTCCTACGTGCCTAGAGCAGTGTTTATTGCACATGTATGTATTGTAGCATCTTTCCACTCACTTTCATTTCTTTCAAGGGCTAAAAAATTGTGCCCTTCCTTGTCTTGGGCAAGGCTTTTGCATAGGCCGGATAGATTTCTCATACCCAAGATGGGACATAGGGACGTAAAAGTCGTGTGAACTTCTGTAATTGATTGTCAAATATAACAAAAACGACTTAAGATAAGTAAAAAGTATCTTAAAATAAGTTATGAAGTGTTTGGCAAGGTCAAAAATGACTTTAAGTTTTAAATGAATAAAATAAGTCAAAAAATCAAAAGTAGGTCTCGCTCTAGTTTTAATTTTTTTTATTTAAAAGTCATTTAATTAAGCTAATTTTTTAAGCTAATCCAAATGGCATTAAGAGAGAGAGGAGTATATTTTGAGGAAAATAACAATAGTTGAGTGATATTTTGGTCCTAAATGAAATAAAAGTGTATTATTTGACAAATTTCCAACCATGAGCGACTTTTAAGGAATTTATTCTTTTGTGTTTATCTTTTATTTTTTATAGTACAATATCTCAATTAAGTTTAAGTTTGTTTTATTATTTAGTAAATACTATATCTCAAATATATTAATTAAGAAAAAAAGGAATAAAAGAGAAAAATAGTGACAAGAACCATCTTTTTAGGTTTTAGTATATCCATACATCATGGGATAATTTTGAAATTAGACTAAAAATTTTCTAAATCTGTGCGGCAAAACTTCTTGTAACACCCCGTAAACTAGTAGGCTAAACTAGAGTTTAGTATGAGGGTTCAACCCAAGGACAAGGGGCAAGAGCAAAGGGCAAGAGGGAAAGGGCCAAGGGGAAGGGACCAAGGCTACCCAAGCTTTCCCAAGCACTGGCTCACCTTCACGGCCACCACCAGTGCCAGTGCTGAGGACCACGGCCCATGGTGAAGTCCGTGGATGCTAGCCAGTAACTCCCCAAGAGCTGCCCAAAGTTGGCTCACCTTCACGAACCACTTCACAACCAATGGTGAAGAGAACTCGTGGGAAGGCTCGTTGTGATGCCTTCAACTCATGGAGGCCAAGGCAAGGTAGCCTAGCCACTGGTCCATGACCACGACCATTGGTGAGGACCACGACTCGTGGTGCCTCTCGTGAGGCCTGGACAATGTGCTGCCAAGTGGGGCTATTTTGGGAAATTCCTGTTTGAGTTGGATTTAAGTGAAGTAATTTTGCCTAGGCTTAGTACACCTATATAAGGGATTTTAACCTTTTAAACTCACCATTCAAGACATTATTTCAAAAACTCCAAAAGAACCCAAAGTTCATCCTCTCAAATATTTCTCTCTCTAGAACTTGAAGAAGAAGAAAGAGTTGGATCTAGGGTCAAGTCCAATTCCCCATTCCTCAAGAAATTTTGGGCTTTGTAATCAATTTATGATGACTTTTAATCCATGTAATCCTTTCATTCGTGGAGCCCCCATGATTTCTCTAATTTAGATGAAGAATTTGCCAATTCTAGTTAGGGTTTCTTCTAATGTTTTGGGTTTTGATCCAATTGAGTGGATTATGATTGCTTATGGTTGAATTTATAGAATTACATAATTATAGGGTTAATTTACATGTACCCATGCCTTACCATGTCTAGAAAGATGAAATTGATGTAAATGGGTTTTATGCAATGAAAGGGGAAATTGAGGATTTACATGTAATCTTCTAAGATTGATGATGTGTATTGTAGAATTCTTGATAGTTAAGTATATAGACATGAATTGATTGAGAATAAAAAGTATATGATGAATCATGATTAATAGTGATTGGGATTGGGCTATATGATTAAGTATGACTACAATTGCTTAAGGGTAAAACATATATGAGAGATTATAATTAGACTTGTCGTAGGAGCTAGGCATGTATGATGAATATGTGATGTAGTGATTTGAGAGTAAAGCATGAATGATGACTTATGATTATTAGGGCTTTTAGAGTAAAGCTTCCAGGATGAACTATGATTATTGAGGCTTTGACAGTAAAGCTTATACTATGAATGTTGCATTGTAAATAAAATTATTATGGAATGACTTTACCCACATGATCTAGACTATGAATGTATGAATGCATAGTGTTAAAAGTTTTTTCAGATAGAATGATTCCAGGTTGAACGGTTTGCTCACCTAAAATGAATCAAAGCATGTTTGACTATGATATCTTGAAGTAGTGACATGAGATCCCTTTATGCATAGCTTGACGTGTTAAGACAAGTCCATGCATGGTATCTTGACTTCTAGGCCTCATGAATAGCCTTGGATTGAGCAATCATTCCCTTCCAATAGTTAGCTTGTACTAGCATAATAGGATGCTTGCATGATAGCATGACTTGGTAGGCCAAATCGTTTCATTGGTAGCTTGGATTGAGAAATCATACTCTTCCTTGAGTAGTTTGGACTTGCATAAGAGAATTCCTTCCATGATAGCTTCGTATAGCATAAGATGCTTTTCTTGGCAGCCTTGAATTGGTAAATCGTAACTATTCATTAGTAATGAGTTGTCTTGGACTCGTAAAAAAGTACTCTCCCATGAATGTTAGAAATAGCTAAGGAAGGACAAGTCCCTAATCAAGTTGCATGATTATGATGATACAAGGTTACTTTATGAACATGTATTGTAAGCATGATTATATATGAAAATTACTTGTATGACAATATTTTAGCTTATATTGTTGCTTGAGTTGCCTTCCTTGATAGGTTTGACTAAAGATGGACTACCCAAGTCCTAGATGAGGATAAGTTGAGGTTACTTTAGAAGTGTTCCTCTTACCTTATGATAATCTATGTGTATTGAATATGCCTATGTCTTATGTTGACTAATGCATATGTTTATGTTTATGTTAGCAATCATATTTAGTACATTTTTATACTAACGCATACTCTTGCCTACATTCTTATCCACTGTAGGGTCCGCCGATATTGACTTCCATCCCCGTTGCTAGGATCATTGTAGATCAAGACTTGAAGTTTTGGTGAGTCGTCATAGCATTCGAGGATTTGACCACTAACTTCTTTTATCTTTCATTTTATGCTTAGAACTATTGTATGGGTTGAGTCCCAAAGATAACCATGTTTTAGATGGTTTGAAACAAGTGTAGCAGACTTTCGCTCGTTTTATAAAAGATTTTGATGTTATTGAAAATATTTTAATTTCCACTCATTTCTATTACTTTATGTTAGGATATGCTAAGTGGCTTGTATGAGGTCCTTCGAGGTCTTGTACGCCTTTTTACATCTACGGCGTACCCATAGGTTATGACACTTCCACTCTTTTTTCTCTCTTTTTTCAGAATAGAGGTCTGAATTCTGCTCAGCTGAATAAGTTCGTCTCTTCATCATCTTCTCTGTAGAGTAAGTTTCCACAATCCAAACATAAAATGTTAGTACTTTGTAATTTTTTGTAATTTCTCATTTGCACCGCTTTATTCACTTTCAGATAGAAAATGCATACTCGAATCTAGCTTGTTAGTGCATTATTACAAGTATTAGATTAAATTTTGGTTCAATTCTTTTGTGGATTTCTTTGATTTTGAGGTTTGATTGTTAATCTTACCATGTGAAATTCTATCAATCATTTCCTTCCGGTAAAGTCAACACCAGAGCCGAAGTAAGTCTATCCTTGAACTCTTGGAAACTCTTCTCACACTTTGGACCATATGATCTTAGCCTTCTTTTGAGTCAAAGTCGTCAAAGGAGAAGCAATTGAAGAGAACCCCTCAACAAACCTTCTATAGTAACCGGCTAAACCCAAGAAACACATAATATCTGAAGGGGTTAGAGGTCTAGGTCAACTCTTTATCGCATCAGTCTTCTTAGTATATACCTCAATGCCCTGACTTGAAAAAATGTGACCAAGAAAAGCTACAGACCTTAGCCAAAACTCACACTTGCTAAACTTTGCAAAAAGTTGTTGATCCTTAAAAATTTGCAACACGGTCCTCAATTGATCAATATGCTCATTCTCACTTCTCGAATATTTCAAAATATCATCAACGAACAGAATCACAAACATGTTAGGCTATTGTCTAAACACCCTATTCATCAAATCCATAAACGTCGCTGGAGCAGTAGTTAAACCAAATGATATTACCAAAAACTCATAATGACCAAATTGAGTTGGAAAATTCGCCTTCAGAATATCATCTTCCTTTACCCTCAATTGGTGATAGCTCGATCGAAATTTAATCTTAGAGAAATAACTTGCTCCTTGAATTTGGTCAAATAAATCATCTATCCTTGGGAGAGAATACTTATTCTTTATGGTCACCGTATTCAACTGACAATATTCAATACACATACGAAAAGAACAATCTTTCTTCCTAACAAACAAAATTGGAGCACCCCGTGGAAAGATACTTGGTCGGATGAAACCCATATCCAACAAATCCTTCAATCGTTCTTTCAACTTCTTAAGTTAAGCAAGAGCCATATGGTAAGTTGGAATAGAAATAGGTTCGTATCTGGGAGAAGGTCAATATCAAAGTCTATTTCCCTTTCTGGAGAAATACCGAGTTAATTATCTCGAAACACTTCTGGAAAATCATTAACAATAGGGAAATTCTTGTGTAAAATTTGTGGATTTTCATTCTCAATTTAAGAATTAAAAGGTTAATGGGCATTGTCGTGATGATTGCAGTCTTTGAAAAAAAAAACTACTTTTTAGTGGTTGTGAGGCATTGCCAAGAAGAAGGTGCTTTGCAAAGACAATTCCAAAGGATGGTTTACTTTCTTCTCCAGATTTTCTTTTGAAAAATTATAGTGAAAATATTTATAGATAGACAGGAATTGGTTGCAAGAATTCATCTTATTTGACTGTTAAAAAATGTAATGGAGATTGTGCTAGTTGTTTTTATATAGTAAGTAGTGGGGGTGTATGAGAGTCGAGATATGTTAAGGGTCGTAGGGGGGAATGTTTATTAATTGATGATGTTCTAGGAACGTTTGAAAAAGATGATGGAATTAGAATTTTATTTGTTGGAGAGGGATCTGTACAGTTGCAGCTACAATTGATGAAAGGAATGTGATTATAGTTACAACTACCTTGAATGTTGATGCCCCATTCAATGAATTCATTGTTGCAATGGGTCTTTTCCCATTGTATTTAAGTTTAGATCATCGATTCCATTTTCATGATATTGTGTTTAATTTGGTTCATGTGGAAAATTTATTAAATGATAGCAACAATGGATGCCTTTCAAAATTAGAGTTTTAAGTAATTGATATTGATAAAGTTTTGATGGCTGGAGGATTATTTTTGTTGAATAGTTTCCTTTCTTCCAATGAAGACAAGAAAACTCTATTAACCAGTAATTGAATGTTTTAGGTACAGAATGCTCAAATGGGTTGTGGGTGAGGAGATTAATGGATCTTAAAATTAAGTTCATTTATATCATGTTCTCCACAAAACACAAAGAATTTGATGGAATAATTGAATGCATTCGTCTTCTTTACCTAACTGCTAAAAAGAATCTTAGAAGGTGCATTTGGCTTTATGACAAGGGTATTATATGTCAAGAGGACTCTGTGTATCTCCAAGTATGTCATTCCTCAGAAGATTTAGGTATTTTCTTTTACATCATGTCACTGTAGTCCTCAGATATACTACCACCTCCAAGTGTCCATTGCCTTCGAGAAATAAGCAGTTGGTTTATCTGTTTTGTCTTTTTTTTTATCAATTACAATATCATATTGTTGATTTATTGCACTTGAGTTGAGGGTCTATCGGCGATAACCTCTCTTGCTCCTTTTGATATTCATATTTTTGTCTAATCGGGACTTAAAACAGGTATAGTTATAGAAATTTCTCACAATGTAGGCCCTGATGAACAGAGGTGTATCGAAGCTTCTTTAGGTTATGTATCTAGAAATCCAATTATGACTGATAAAGAGTATCACAAGATGAAGATGAAACTTGTGGTGCTCAGACATTAGTTGTTATTTTGATCATGTAATGACCCGGAAAATGATAGGGTGAAACTAGAGCCTCACATGTGAGTTTGGAGTCGAGAACTTAATGAAATGATTATATTTGAATTTGACCCAAAAAGTTCTTAAAAATGTGCTTCGGAAGTTACCGGAAACTTGTTTAGCTGTATATAAAAAGATCCATTTCATTTTTCGAAAATCCGACTTCATATTCTTGTTTAGGGGGTCAAATTGCGTGGGAAATGGGTCTAACCCAAATTTTAGAGCAACCGTATCAAAATCCGAAATTTCCAAGTGAAGCCTTTTTCGAGGGTCTACTTTGGAGGGT
>JAJONW010040733.1:0-14391 GCA_029582385.1 Solanum tarijense
GAGGGGAGCCGGTAATATGTCATGGCCCCCGTCCTATCTATGTATGTAGAGGTGTGCGTTGGACAAGTATTTTGTAAACGAGCTTGACTCTTATTCTATGATGTCATTTTGAAATGGTTTGCCTTAGTCCCTATTTCCCGTTAATTAATGTTGAATGTACTTCCGCGACTGATGAAGTGTGATGACAAGTTTGAGAGGCTTGTTTGGGGTTCCTTCGGGTTCCTCATTCGCCATGTCACGTCTAGGCCCTAGGCTTGGGTCGTGACACTTTTCCACCAGCTGTGGAAAGTTTAGCAACCTTGCTTCTGGATGTAGTTGCATCCTCGTTGATGATAATCCCTTTTGTTTTACCTTGAGATGGCCTACTTCTTCCTGCAACTTTAGATATAGCCATTTCTACAAAGAATTGGGAAGAAGTTTAAAGCGACTAAATCAAATTCGTGGGGACACAATTGCAGAAAAACTCGTTGATCAAATCGGTAAATCACAAAGTTGCTTTTGTAAGCTAGGCCGAGCTCGCCAATAGGGGTTGGCTCAAGAATGATAACAAGTCGGCGATGGGGCAAACTTTCGGTGAGTCACCGAAGGCATTTGGTATCCAAAGACTTCTCGCCGAAAGTTACAAAATACATATCATTAGTAGAATGAAGTTAAAGGTGAGATGGGATGATTAGGTGAACCATCGAGTGGTTTGGCGAGCTCGACCCATCTCGCCAAGTGACCCAACGTGCTTATTCCCAACCTATCTTCTTGACTTCAACCCCACAACCCCCAAAAACAAAATCAAAACATGCAGTAGATCAATTCAGCTTAAAGTTTTCCTGGCATTTCCCCAACTTAAACAGTATTTAGGGGCACCTCATAAAATTTCATTCATGCTAAATCATCAGATTTGCGAATCAAAAGAGGCACTTGAATAGTCTAAATTTATCAAAGAGGCACAATACACGATAGAGGTTAAAATTACTTGCAATGAGAGTATAAATATCACAATTAAATGCAGGTTTGGAGAACCAAACTTTTAGGCAAGTTAAGTCAAGACTGTGATGTGAGGCAGTAGATTAGTACCGATCCAAGCACTACTAAATCAGCTAAAATACTCATGTGATGTGAAAATTTTGAAAATACTAAGTCGGTGCGATTTTGCAAAAATCAAGAGTGAGAGAATATGAAAAAGGTTGAATGTGAAAACCCGTGGCTTTATAAAAACCGTCCAGATCTCAACCATTCGGCGACATTAGTTCATTTTGCTCCTCTACTCAGTGATCCACCGAGTGTTTATCTACCATGTCGAGTTTTATAGGACCTTCAGTCAAAGTGATGATCCAAACGGTGGTTTTTGTCGGGGTCGCCGATCTAGTCGGTGATTCGCCAATCGGACTTATGTAATTCATCCTGTACCTTTCACAAACTTTTCATGCCCGATCCTACAAAATCAAAACACTTTTATTTCAAAAATAACATATTACAAACATTTAAGGGTTTTGGGTTGCCTCCCAAAAAGCGTCGTAGTTAACGTCGTGGCACGACGCAAGTCCGCACTCAAACTCCATTTTTGGGGTTAGCTGTAGTATCACTAGGCAATCCCCTATTTTTTTATGGGTGGAGATCGAGCGATGCATAACCCATGAGGTTCTCGAGCAGCTGAACAACTCGTGAATGAGACCAAATCAGCCGCGTCATTCCTCCAATGTTTTCCTTCATTCCTTTCAGCTCTCTATCTTGCTCTGTCACCTTGTGGAGAATGATTGAGAGCATTCCCTCAAGGCATTTAACCTCATTGTCCTTAAGACTTCTTCACTCATGAGGAGAGTTGTATTTATCCTTCCTTTAATGCTGGACTTCGATCTTCACCATATTTTTGGCCAACTCATCCATCTGATTCAGTAGGGCGGCCAACATGAAGTCCTTTTCTACTTTTTGGTTCATTTCAGCCATTTGATTAAGCAGTTGAGTTGCTATCACATATGGTTGTTTCACAATGCCTCCCGGAATGAGTTGGTCGACCAACCTTTGGTTCCAAGGACAAAGACTTTTGTAGAAGCAGTCAAGGAGAGCTATGTTGGGAACGTCATGATTTGGGCATTGTTTGATCGCTTGTGGATCTGTTCACCTTCCAATTGCTTGAAGGTGAGGATACGATCCTGGAACATCATTACCTCTAATGGAGGAAACTCCATTGGCTCCCGAGTATAGCTAGCCATGCTCACTTCCCCTGTTTGGATACAAACAAACTAACAAAACAAAGCTAAAGATTAAGTGAGTAAACTACAACTAAGAAGAACAAAAATTCTACAAATCTAAGAATTCTCAAATAACACCACTCCCCAGCAGTGGTGCCATTTTGATGTTTGCATAATCAAGGACACAACTTCCAATGCAAGTGTCGACGATCGTACCATAGTATAATAACCCAACTAAGGGTTGGGATCGTTCCCAAGGGAGTGGTTTTGAGATTTAATAGAAAAATAAAATTTAGTTCTAACTAAGCGTAGCGAAAGACATTAACGACTAAAAACATTGTAAATAAAAAGGGGAAACACGAGTGTTAATTTACAATGGGTGTTTTGTCAAAAAAAAGTAAAAACAGGAAAATAAACAAGGATTTCTTAGTAATGAGAGGGGATCCTTGGGATGTGACGGGAATATGTGTTAAGCTAGAATGTAAATGCTTTCGATATAAGATTCATAGAATAATTGTGACTACGCTAAACTTTAAAGGGGATAAGCTCTCTCTCGAGCAACTTACCCTATTTCAAATGTGTTCCTCTCGAACACCCACTTACCGCATCATGACCAGCCTACACCTTAACCCACTCACTTTCTCGAGATGAGTGTGTGGACATGGGACTAGGGTTCACTCTCTCGAGCTGAACCTCATGTCACCCACTTACACTAGCCATCAATCTAGTGGTCTTAATTTTACGACTTCTCTCTCTCTCTCGCAAGCCGGAAACACATTAATAAACTCATATTTGCAACTACAAATTCATTAAACTCATCCACAACCACTAAACTAAATCACATTTAAACTAGGAATAGACTATCAACAAGCAAGATCCAACAATTATCTCAACCCATATTCGCTAAATCACACCCCAAGAATTGGGAGTTTCAGCCAAATATCAAGAGATAGAAATTTATACTTAAATGAGCATGCATTCAAATGGGTATGAAGATTTAAGTCTTGTTACAGGCCAAGAATGAAGAATCGAAGAGACCCAAGTCCAAATCCTTGGAGATAAAACCCACTTCTTCTTCAAGTTTTCAAAACCCTCTCAAACTCAGAGCATAAATATCAAAAAGTACTATTCTATATGAAAATTATAATAATTATTCCATACTTAAAACTACAACTCTAACTAGTATTTATAGTTTCAACAGATTTGTGATGCAGCGGATCATTCGGTTTCGTTAGTCAGAATCGTCGATCAACTCGGCGATTCGCCTTTTGGTGTAGTTCATTGTCGTCTTGCATTATCCTTTAGCATCATCGTACTCTGGGTCATTGGGTGACATGGTACTGCTTCGTGAAACTTCTCGTTGATGCACTGATTGCACCCTTTTTTCTCCGACTTGATCCTTTCCTTCAGGCTCCGCACAATAGAACAAAATTTGAAGTAAGATCTTTCGGTGACTTGCCAATTTGACTCGGCGATCCTCAGGCCTTCAATTCTTCGTTCTTTTCTGCCTTTTCATTTTTTTTTGCGATGTAGTGTCCATGATTTCCTTCTAACTTTAAATACCTGAAACTTAAGGGTTTTCAGCAGATATTGAGATAAAATAAGCATTAGAGGACACAATTTTTATTAAAATATAGCTCTAAATGAGTCCAATTTGTGGACTCATCACTCCTGCATGTGCTAAGTGTTGTAGAACCCACCTAGGTAAATGTCGCGATGGCACCACAGGTTGTTTCAAGTGTGGACAAGAGGGTCACTACATGTAAGAGTGTCCTAAGAGCTGGCAAGGTAATGGAAATCAGGGCACTAGGGCCCAATCTTCATCTGTTGCTCCACCAGACATGGTTGCACCTAGAGGAGCTACTTCCGGTACTGGCGGAGGAGCAAACTAGTCGTCAAGAGCAAGAGAATTCTCTAAAGTAGCCAATTAAATAAGGAAAGTCTAAATCGGATTTTGGAAGGGTATAATGGTCTTTTAACTACCCAATTAAATTATTTCATTTTTAGTAAGTTATGTGGGGTCTAAACTGAGTTAGTTCAGTTTAAGCAATTACGAAATACGCCAGGGCTTTGAGAGAAGAGAAGTTAAAGATTCATCAAGTTCTTGTGAGTTTGGTTGTGGATTTCGCCAAGGATTCAATCCTTCGAGGTATGTGAGACTTTCATAGCGTTGGGTTCATTCACCCACGCGCCAACCATGTTTGTTTCGGTGATATTTATTTCTAGAAAGTTGAAAGTATAAAGTTATTGAATTATGTTCTTTAAGTTTGCTTTAGTTCTTGATATTTGATGGGATTGTGCAGTTCCTGATGAAATCGTATCGATTTAAGGGTTGTTTTGAGTTAGATTCTTTTGTATATATACTGGGAATTTGAATTTAAAGAGGAATTGAGAAAAAGAATCGGATTTAGCCAAATTGGGGTGAGAAAACAAAGAAGAAAAAAGTCTTGCAGGATTTGGCACGGAGGTCCGTATTGCGAATTTGCTCCACCATTGCACAAAAATCACCTCCGCATCGCAGAAAAGACGCGTACTCCTCTATTTCAAAAATAACTTTCGCGATCAAATATTTAAATGCATCTCCGCGTTGTGGACATGTTTCCCGACATTGATTTCTTGATCGTTTCTCAGGGTTAACTATCTAAAATCACTCCTAAACATCATGAGATCTTTCCTATCACAAATCACAATCTTGAGTGCATAAATTCAATTCAAGGAAAGTTAAGAGTCAAGTCAAGAGAAGTTTATAGATTTTTTTTCAAAACTCTTTCACAAACATTTTAACTTTGTTTTTAAGACATAAGCTTTGAGTTGAGTAAAGACTAAGAGCAAAGTTCATTTCTTCAAAGATTATTGATATGATCAAATTACACCTCTCTAAAGAAGTATAAGCGATCATTATCTAGTAAAGAATCCAACTTGTAGGTTGGGGTCGATCCCACGAGGAATATGGTTTAGAATTAAACTTAACTAACTATTATATTCGTTTAGTCAACTTATTTTTGAGACAAGTAAGTAAAGCGCAGGATCTGTGAAACAAATAACTGATTGTTGTTTAAGTAATAGGAGAGCAAGATTCAACCTTTGGTGTTATCAATGAGAGAGAGAAACTAGGGTGTATGTGTTCCCCAGAAGCTCTTAACTCGTTAATCCAAATAATAGTAATCATTTCCTAGTGTTTTCCATGCCAAGTACACAGAACCAAGGTGAACCACTTACTCCCTACGATCCCGAACTAAATAGAACTTTGTGGAGAATGAATAATCAAGGAGTTTCGGTTAACCCTATCGGGGGAGAGTTAGGTGAAGGTGTTGGATTACAACCTCCGAGGGTAATTGATGTGAATAATCAGGCTCCAGTTGAGAATAGATTGGGATATGCACTGAGTGCACAAAGACCACGTCTGCATGAAATATCAGGGTTAACCTTAATATTGACGATTCTGATAGACCTCTTGTCCCACCACCTCTACCTCAGGGGCATACATTTGTGGTGACCAGTAGCTTAATGCAGATGCTTACAACGAGGGGCTTGTTTGCAGGGTTGCCAGCGGATGATCGACATACTAACATAGCCAAACTTTATCATGTCTGCAAAAGTTGTATAGGTCGACCGTATTGCGATATGAATACTAATGGGTTGCGTGTGTTCCCCCTATCATTGACCAGAGATGCTGATGTGTGGTTCAGTGAACTCCCTTACAACTCAATCTATACATGGGAGCAGTTGACAGAAGCATTTTTAGCAAGATTCTTTCTAGTGTCCAGGAAGTTGAAAAAGAAGGATAAACTCAACATCTTTGTAGTATTACCTGGAGAGTCTGTGAGTAGTTCTTGGGATAGGGTTCACTACCTTCATAAGGGGTGTCCCGAATCACCGTATTGATGATGATTCACTGAAGGAATACTTCTACCGAGGAAAGGATGAGAATGGTGAGGCAGTGCTCGATACTATTACGGGAGGTTCGTATGGTGAATGCACTTTTGCATAAAATTCAGAGAAAATGGAGAAGATATCTTGAAATAATAAAGCTTGGAGCAACAGAAAGTCAAACGCTATGAGGAGCACATTTGTCATTCAAGCTAAAAATAACCAGCCCGCAGATGAGATCCACCACCGGCAGAGGAGTATTCTTTTGAAGAGGATGCTGATGCAGTGAATGAGAAGACGGGGGGTTTTCGACCAAATGCCCAAAGTTCCAACACAGATAATTGGTGCCAAGGTCAAGGAAACTAAGGTGGGAACTATGGCAATTACAACCACGAGGGTCAATATGTCCGGGATGGGAACTACAATCGCGACAACAATTACAACTGATACAACTATGGCAACATAAACGATCGGGCTGGACCTTATGTTCCTCCTCAAAATTGGAATTCTGCTCCTAGTGAAGTTGGAGGTAATATGTCATGTATTGAGGATATGATGCAGAAAATGATGAGGAGGTTTGATGCGATTGATGAGAATGTGAAGGAGATGCAAAATGACTTGTCCGGTATTGGTCAAAAAGTTGACGCCCACATAGTGTCGATCAAACATCTTGAGCTACAGATGACTCAATTGTCGACTACAGTAAACCCACATCAACCTAGCATACTTCCTACTAATACTATTCAAAATCCAAAGAATGATGGACATTGCATAGCAGTCACGACTCGAGGAGGTAAGCAGACCATTGATCCACCTATGTCGTATGGGTTAGAAAGTGATGCTAGTAAAAGATAATGATATTGTTGAGGTAACTGGAGAGTTCGAGAATGCGACAGAGAAGGATGAGGAGGTAACTTAGAAAGTTGTCCCCATACCCAGACCTCCACCTCCTTTCCCACAAAGGTCAGTGAAAAAGACTGAAGAAAGCTAATACCGAAGGTTTATTAGCATGTTGAAGCAACTTTCCATCATTGTTCCGTTGATAGATGCTTTGGAGCAAATGCATAGGTATGTAAAATTTATGAAGAATATGGTGGGCAAGAAAAGGGTCGTGAGCTTCGAGGATGATGATAGATTGCAACATTGTAGCGCTATTGCTACTAGGTCCCTTGTACAGAAGAAGGAGGATCCTGGTGCCTTTACTATTCCACGTACCATTGGGTTGTTGCATTTTACTGAGGCATTGTGTGATCTTGGGGCTAGCATTAATCTGATGCCATTGTCGATTTACAAAAAGTTAGGTTTGGGAGATCCAAAATCGACTGCGATGTGATTGCTCATGGCCGACAGAACTGTGAAGAGGCCCGTAGGTGTGCTCCATGATGTACTAGTGAAAGTGAAGTCGTTCATCTTTTCAACAGATTTTGTGATTCTTAACTGCGAGGTTGATTTTAAGGTTCCCATCATTCTTGGGAGATCTTTTTTAGCTACGGGATACTCTTTGGTTGATATGGAAAAGGGGAAGATGAAATTTAGACTGAACAATGATGAGGTGACTTTCAATATTTGTAGGTCTATGAAGCAAAGTAGTGAGCTCCAATCGGTATCGGTGATAACCTATAGAATTAAGAGTGTTTCTGAGGTGCAGGTTGAGCAGAGACTAGGTGTTGAGGCATTATAAGCAGTTATGATGCACTTCGACAGTGATGGTATTAAAGAGTATGATGAGCTAGTCGCCGTACTTGATAAGTGTGATATCGGTCAAAACCAAAGAAGTTGGAATTGGACATGAAAAATTGTGAGTCCCCATCGGCACGATCGTCTGTTGAGGAGGCACTGAAATTAGAGCTTAAGGCTCTACCACCGCATTTGAGGTACGTGTTCTTGGGAAAAGATGATACTTTACTGGTCATTATTGAGGCTCATTTGAATGGGCAACAAATAGAGTGTTTGGTTGCCGTATTAAAGAGGTTCAAGCAAGCCATTGGGTGAACTATTACAGATATTATTGGGATACCTCCCGGTATTTGTTCTCATAAAATCCAACTCATGCTGGATCACAAGCCTAGTATTGAGCACCAAAGCAGATTAAATATGCCTATGCAAGAGGTAGTTAAAAAGGAGATTATCAAGTGGTTGGATGCCGGAGTTATTTATCCCATTGCCGATAGTAGTTGGGGGTGTCCAGTTCTGTGTGTGCCCAAGAAAGGTGGCATTACTGTGGTTCCTAAGGAGAGAAACGAGTTTGTTCTGATGCAGCCCGAGACTGGATGGAGAGTCTACATGAACTACCAAAAGTTAAATACTTGAACAGAAAAAGACCATTTCCCTATGCCATTTATGGATCAGATGATGGATAGACTGGCGGGTAAAGGTTGGTATTGTTTTCTTAACGGTTATTCGAGCTATAATCAGATTTCTATAGCTCTGAAAGACCAAGAGAAGATCACCTTCACTTGCCCTTATGGGACATTCACCTTCAAACGGATGCCATTTCAGTTGTGCAGTGCTCCAGCAACCTTCCAGTGTTGTATGATGTCAATATTCTCTGATATGGTGGAGGACACTAGTGAGGTGTTCATGGATGATTTCTCGGTGGTGGGTGGCTCTTCTGATCGTTGTCTTGATCATTTGGTCGAGGGGCTTAGGAGGTGTGAAGACTGCAATCTAGTGCTCAATTAGGAGAAATGCCATTTTATGGTGAAGAAGGTATAATGCTAGTTCATCGAATTTCTGATAAGGTCATTGAGGTAGATAAAGCGAAAGTTGAGGTAATAGAAAAACTTCCTCCATTTATCACTGTAAAAGGTGTTAGGAGTTTTCTTGGGCATGCAGGTTTTTATAGGATGTTCATCAAAGATTTCTCAAAAATTGAACATCAGTTGTGCAAACTGCTCGAGAAGGAGTGTAAGTTCTATTTTGATGATGCTTGTCTAAGAGCATTTGGAGAGTTGAAGGAGAAGTTAGTTACTGCACCTATCATTATTTCACCCTATTGGGGACAACCATTTGAGGTAATACGTGATGCGAGTGGAGTGGCGCTTGGTGTGGTATTCGGACAGAGGTGAGAGAAAACTCTCCATCCTATTTACTATGCTACCAAAGCTCTAAATGTGGCCCAAAAGAATTATACGGTAATTGAACAAGTGCTTCTTGCGGTGGTTTTCGCATTCGAAAAATTTTGATCCTACTTGCTTGGTACTAAGGTCATAGAGCATACTGACCATTCTGTATTGAGGTATTTGATGGCGAAGAAGGATGTGAAACCAAGGTTGATTATATAGGTATTGTTGCTACAAGAGTTTGAGTTTGTGGGGAAGGATAGAAATTGAACTGAAAATCAAGTTGCCGATCACTTGTCCAGATAAGAGGAAGAGGCGATGCTAAAGCTTGTTGATAGGGCTGAAATCAATGATGCTTTTTCGGATGAACAAGTATTGGCTGTATCTCATGATTTGATTCCTTGGTTCACAGAATTTGATAAGTATTTGGCAAGTGATTTGGTGCCTCCGGATTTGTCTTCTCACCAAAGTAAAAAGTTTATGCATGATGTGAAGAAGTTCTTTTGGGATGAGCCTCATTTGTATCGTAGTTGTGCCGATGGGATTATTCGTCGCTATATGCCAGAGGTCGAGATGATGGGTATACTAGAGGCGTGTCATTGATCGCTTGTTGGTGGGCATCATAGTGGTGTTCGGACTGCGCATAAAATTTTGCAGTGTGGGTACTACTGGCTCACCATCCACCAAGATGCTCATGATTTCGCCAAGTCTTGTGACCGTTGCCAAAGAGAAAAAGGAATTTCAAAGAGGGAAGAGCTTCATATGAATCTGATATTGGTGATTGAGTTGTTTGATGTATGGGCCATTGATTTCATGGGTCCCTTGGTGAGCTCACATGGGATGAAGTATATTCTTGTTGCGGTTGATTATGTGTCAAAATGGATTAAAGCAGTTGCGCTCCCCAACAATGAAGGTAAATGTGTCACTGCATTCTTGAAAAAGAATATCTTCTCCAAATTTGGTACACCTAGGGCAATTATCAGCGATGGAGGTTCCCATTTTTGTAATAAGTTGTTCGAAGCGCTACTTGAAAAATATGGAGTCCACCACAATGTAGCCATTCCTTACCATCCGTAGACTAGTGGGCAAGTTGAAGTGTCCAATGGAGAGATCAAACAGATTTTGGCAAAGACTGTGAATGCCAATAGAACGGATTGGTCAAGGAAGCTTGATGATGCTCTATGGGCCTATCATACCGCATTCAAGACTTCTATAGGTATGTCTCCCTACCAACTTGTATATGGAAAGTCTTGTCACTTACCGGTAGAGTTAGAGCATAAGGCAATGTGGGCGATGAAGAAACTTAATTTGGATTGGGGAGCTGCATCAAATCAAAGGTTAAATTACTTAAATATGCTTGATGAGTTTCGCCTAAAAGCATATGAAAGTTCAGCCTTGTACAAAGAGAAGATGAAGAGGTATCATGATCAACGAATTGAAAAGCACGAATTTGTTGTGGGTGATCTTGTGCTTCTATGCAACTCTAGGTTACACTTATTTCTAGGTAAACTCAAGTCCAAATGGACCAGGCCATTTTTACTCACGAAGGTGGTGCCCAATGGTGAGGTCGAGCTTGAGAATAGTGAAGGAACAAGGTACATGGTAAATGGACAAAGGATCAAGTTCTATCTGGGAAACACAGAGAGTGTGCAAGAGGTTGTTGAGACCTACTATCTTGATAAAGTCTGACTAATCAAGAGGCACGCGTCGTGCTGTGACATTAAATCAAGCATTGGTTGGGGGCAACCCAAGATGTACAATCTAACCAACTATAGGTTTTGTTTTGCATCTAGTAGTTTCTTTGGTTAATTATGTCTTTGTACTCAATTAGATAGGTGTTTTAATTTCTTGGTTAGTGTTGGCTAGATATAGCATAGGGTCCGTATCTAAAAAGTGTCCACAAAATGTAAAAAGAATGGCCTAATGGTTGCTACATGTACAGGTGCGCAAGGCAAAATCTGCAGAAAATGGTCTGGTGCAGAGATCTACGGACCTCATCGACGGTCTGTAGTTCATTCTACTGACCGTAAATGGCATCTGTAGATCCCAGGTAAGTGTCTGAAATTATACAAAGTGTGAAGGTGATCTACAGTCCCCATCTACGGACCGTAAATCGACCTAAGCGTGGTCTCATAGGTCCAACCCTAGCTTAACCAGACCCACCCGCTTGTTGATGATTCTTCGGCGCTAAGCACCACAGGTTTGCTTCACCCAAATCCATTAACTTTTACTGCTTTTTGTGTGCATTAGGCAAAATTGCACCTATTTTTGTTGGGGTGGGGTAAATGGATTGTGAGTGATAGGATGAAGTCTGAGTAACCCAACTCATAATCCTCTCTTGGGGTTTTCTTGCATGTGTTCTTTTCCCCCAAGAGACTGCTTAATTTTTTTTGAACCGGTATGTTTAGGACTATATGTGTAGAAGCATGATAAAGAATGATAACATAAGTATGATGGCATGAGCTTGTTGAAAAAATTATACCCATCCAAAGATATTGAAATTTGTGCTAAAAGTTGTAGACTAGAATAAGTTGAATGTGTTGGCTCTGAGTATGACATGATAATGACAAATTTGATTCCATGACTTAAGCTAATAACTTGAACTAGGTAATCTGATAATGGAACTATGTGCCAAGAGTGTGCAAGAATCATTGGTTGTTCAAACAAGTGGTGCCAATCTAGAACTTGTCCGGTTAGTCCTGCAAAGATAATCTACTCTAGAGGCTAGGAAGTGATCATAAGCAATTGTTCTGAATAGTCAACTAAATGCCTAAAAGAATCCGACCAAATGAAAATGAATGTTCCCGTTGATCCAAATGCTTTAAGCCTAAAAGAGACCATTTCTTTCTAAACTCGTAACTCACCTTCCCATAATCTATTATTTTGGCCCCGGTCCCTCCTTGGAAATGTGCACCTCAACTTAGGTCAAAAGCCTAAGTTGAGGGTGGCTAATGCAAAGAGTGACCTCAATCTTGGCCCTGATCCGACATCGGGTATTGTGCACCTCAACTAAAAAATTTCTTAAGTTGAGGGTGGCTATGAAAGGGGAAATATAAAGAAAAATGGGTATGAAAAGAATTTGGTGTTGTAAAATAAAAAATAGAGGGGGATTTGACTTTGTGCGAAAGAAAGTGAGCAAAACTAAAGAAAAGAAGAAAAAGCAAGAAAAAGAAGAAAAGTGAAAAAATAGAAGAGCTACAAAGTTGAAAGTCACATCAATGATGGAAAAGAATCAATGGAAAGAGGAGAAAAAGGTAGGATGTCAAAAATAGGGCAAAAAGAGGTAGAAAAGCGTAATGTAATGTTAAGGAGGACAAAAAGTTACTAAAACTACCCAAATGTACCGCACTTGACCCTGAGCCTACGTTACAAGCCAAGAAAGTCCTATAGTGATCCTAGAACCTAATTGGAGAGTCTAAGCAGTGAAAATAAGGGCAAGCCTATGGAAATTGAGCACTACTTGTAATTGAAGTTACTTCTGAGCGTGAGTGTTGAATGAATCCTTGTACTTAAAATCATATTTATTGTGTGAAAAAAGAGATTTCGTTTTGAAGTAAGGGCACTGGTGACATTGTTGGAAAGTTGGTACCTTGGCGATAGTAGAACAGTGTATGTGGTGAGTTGATTGGTGGATCTGTGTCATATTTTGATCCGTACAAATTAGCTTGTTGAGTCTAAGAGAACAAATTTTGCACCCGAAAAGAGAGTTGGGATAGAGATCCATGTGATTGCTTGTGCTTAAATTGCTTACTTCTACACAAGTGTCGTTTAGAGTCTTAGTGTGTCGCTTGAGGACAAACAACAATTTTAAGTTGAGTTTGTTGATGTACCATGAGTTTACGGTATTTTTGATACATTTCAATTGAGAGTTGTGTGTGTCTGGGGCTATTTTGTATTAGTTTATATGTGTTTTTCTCATGTTTGCAGGGAATAGGTTCAAACGCGGAAACTTGAAGATACAACTAAAAGAAGTGCAGAAAAGGGCATCTACGGAGGCAACTTACGGACCGTAGGTCCAGTTACGCCCCGTAGATAATAGTCGTAGATGGGCAGGAAAGTCATTGCTGAAGATCAGGGAATTATTGACCAAGTGTAGAACCACCGTTGTGACTTACGGACTGTAGATTGATCTACGGACTGTACTGTTGCTCCATCAAATCATTTAGAGATTCGTTCGAGTACCTGATGGTGAAAAAAATCCAACTGTGGAGTTATGGAGAAGAGTTACGGACCATAGATCGACTTACGGTCCGTACTGTTGAATTGTCGATTGCGACAGAGATTTTGCAGATTTTGAAGAAAGAAAAATTGCCTAAGCCCTGATCCACGGAAGGGACCTACGGACCGTAGATCGACTTACAGACCATGGGTCAGTCTCGTAGAATGAAGACGCGTCCTGCAGCTTTACTTTCTTATTTCGTTTCCTTTTTAGTTAGGACTTATTTTTCTATATACATGGTATGTAAACATCGTTTTTGAAGATTAGACATTATTATTTTTGTTCTAGTTTTTTGACTTGGGAGATTAACTTGCAACTTTAGCAATTCTTAATTTCCTAAGCACGTTTTGGTGATTTAAACTTTGAAATTTAAGTTGAAATTCTGGGATTATTCTACTCTACTACGTAAGTTCATGATTTTTTCTTCGAACATTATGAATTGTTTTCTTGCTAATATGGGTAAATAAATCCACAACTAGGGTTGTGGGAACCATGAGCGATTAACGAAGTATGAATAGTAACTAAGTAATTTCCAAATAGTGTTTTGCATGCATTGATAATTCTTTCGTCTAGAAATCTTTTTAACGGTGCGCAACGTTAGAACTGGCCTTGTTGCTACTTGCCGGACCAAGGAGGTACTTAATAAGAAAAGAATTATCAACATAGATTTATTGTGATACTATCTAATAGAATTAATGTTGATTGGTGCGAGGGTGAAAGCTAAGCCATACATCGATGTGACATCTAATATGAGGTAATGGTAAGGGTTAGTAAATTATACACACGTAGCCGAACAAAGGTGCGGGGTGAAATTCTTTAGATGCCGGACCAAGGATTTTGAGATACATAACTTATGCCTTCGCATCTAATACACTAGGAAGGAATTGTTATTACTAGGATTACAGAGTTACGAGCTTATGGGGAACACGTATGCCCTAGTTTCTTTCCCAATTTGATAACAACAAAAGTTTGAATCTTGCTTTTTAATTACCTCCATAATTTCCAAAATTTGTTACACAAACGCGGGGGGGGGGGGGGGGGGGGGGGGGGGGGGGGG
>JAJONW010040734.1:0-17841 GCA_029582385.1 Solanum tarijense
TTAAAAATAAATGTTAAAAATAAAAATAAAAATGGAGGCAATAATTATTTTATTAAAGAAAAATATGTGTAGAAAAAGTAGAAGTAGATGAAGTTACTTTAGTTCATCTTTTTGGTGGGCCTCAATGTACAATTTCTATAGCTTCTAGTCCAACTCTTTAGTGCAATGTTGGTCCTCCAAACTCCCATTTCTAAATAAGAGTAATATATAAAAGAGAACCCTAGGCCCACCTACATGGCGCCACCACAAACAAGAATTCCCTTTTAATTTATTTATTTACAAAACTAGCCTTCCCCTTTCATGAAAAGTTGTGACTTTTATGAAAAGTTACGACTTTTTTGAAAAATTGTAACTTGTATGAAAAGTAGTGACTTTTATGAAGAGTTGCAACTTTTATGAAAATATTTGATTTTTATGAAAAAAATTGATTTTTATGAAACATTGTGACCTTTCTGAAGAGTCGTAACTTTTCCAATGAGTTGTGACCCTTTCAACAAGGCACAATAAGAATTTATTCACACTACCATTTGTTATCTATCAATAGAGGGATTTCCTGTCACTATTATTTGTAGGTTTTTTTTCCCTTGTAATTTCTTTTTGCAAGGGAAATTGCAAAAAGAAATCTTTGGTTCTTTAGTAAACAAATCTTTTATTTCTGCCACTATTATTTGTAGGTTTTTTTGCAATAAGACAGTCAAATATATATACATTTATTAAGCTTCTTATGAAGTGTGTTCCATTTCTCAAAGCTTTCTTCCTCCTATTTTATGAAGCTTAATATTTTACCTTAAGTCATAGTGATTCATGTATCCCTTGCAATTTCTTTTTGCTATTTTTGTAACTTTTTTTTTTAACTCTGTTAAAAATTTCAGTGAGGATGATTGAAAATTTATCTTCTCTTTTGTCCCTTTTTACAGGTTTCTTCATATACTTTTTGGGAAAATTGCTTGTGAATTGTGTTATATTTGATAGCATACAACGATAAATATGTGATTACTAATATGGAACCAATGATAATGTTTGTTAAAGAACCAAACAAATTGCTCTCTTGCTTGCTACATTTAGTATATTATTTTGATTGTTTTTTCTTAGGTACAAACATTTTTTATGGATTGAGGTATACATATTATCGTCTCTATTGAAGAAAATTACTGAATTTTTTCCAGCAGATAATGAAGAAAAAATCATATACAAAGGCTAAAAAAAAAGCCCATAAAAAAAACTTGATTTATTATCAATTCTTTCCAAGACTATCCAAGTAAAGGTTTTTTTCCTATTTCTTCACTTCTCAATCCGGGCAACAGTAATGACTATTCTGAGACAATGAGGAAAAACATTTATGATACTCACAATTTTATGGTCATTTTTAACATATACATAATACAACATACTATAATAAAAAAGAAATTGACGAAGGTTCATAGGAAAGGAGTCGAACGTCCTCCATTTAAATTTAGTTAATTATGTTCTTGTATGGACGTGATGTTCCACTTTACTTGGGAGTGTTTTTGTTCGAGGCCTTTTGGTCTCTTCTTTAATGTCTGATATTGTTCTTTATAACTTTTTGGAATTTAGAAAATTTCGTTACTTCTGACCAACTAATTCCATGGATCTTTTCTTAGACTTCTTTCTTATACTAAAAATCTCTCACTGTCTCATAATTTTTGTTTAACAAAAATGAAGATTAAAAAAAATATTGCACTTTAAGATTTAAGAAGAATGCTTTACCTTAAAATAAAATGGTCTTGACAATGTAGTGTATGTATCGAAAATATGAATATTACCGAATGACCATATGTAAGCTTAGTAAAATAGTTCAATCCCGTGCGAAGCACGGGTAGTTTACCTAGTTAAGTAATAAACCAATGCAGCTGTTCAAATACGCCCAATTCTAAATGTATTAAGTAGTAAGTATCAAATTATCATTTCTATTCATAGCGCATATTATCCATACGTTATATCTTACACTGACGCAAGCAGGTGACGAACAATACAAATGGTGAGAGATGACAAAATTGTGGGGAAGAATCTCAACAAGATCTTAGCAGGAGATGTCTTTACCAAATAGTCCACTTATTCCTTTAGCAGGATCCTCCTGTTTGACAAGAGACTCACCAACTAGCACCTACGGAGATGCAACAACATTATCATCATATATAAATTATGATATGGACAAGGGTATAAATCAAACTACACTATTGATCAGAATGCATGTATCATGGTAGATGGTGATAAGATAATTGTCAAATGAAGACCAGAGATCTAGGCAAAACCATACTTAGAAAATAGCCACTAGCAATTATCGTCCTCTAGCATCTGTTTTGGAATGATTATACGCAGTCATTGTGAATTTCCAAATTAGAAAAGAAGCTTACCGCTTTGACACCAGCGTCTTGTACATAACCAATATCAGCTGGAGTAAATAGTCCAGACTCCCCAACAACCTGAAGAATTAAAGTGGCAGTGAAGTCACAACTTATTGAGAGCAAAACTACTAAAACAAAAGCTTCCATGATGTATAGAAGTCCATACAATAATGCCCTTCTCCCGAATTCTTTCTCCACGCTCTCCTTCCAGAAGTTTCTTGGTATTGCTAATGTCCACCTTGAAAGTTCCTGGTAACACAAGTTGATTTAGTTGACAAATCTTAAACAATTGAAGTTCAGTTGATTAAGCATGTTGCTCATAACTTCATTATTCTGTTTGTACATTTTCCCCAACCCTATATGTAGCCAGAAATCATGACTTTCTATGGAAGTGAACAGGGATTTAGAATCTCTGTCTTAATGAAGGAAACTTGATTAATTTATCCAATGCTTTGGAGTTCATTTTGTTTAATTTCCTTATATGCTAGGTTATCATCTTACATCCCCCTCTCCCTTGCACCACCCAAACCCAAGTGGGTGACGTACACTTTTGTTGTTCAATTTGTCTCCTTATAGCAGTTGGCAACATGCAGTCTATCAAGAAATGAGTAGATTGGCGGTGTAGAATTAATTAAGCAAATTACCAAGGTCTCTATTATTGATGCCAATCAGCTCAACCCCGTCAATTCCGAGGACACGGTCCATTTCCATCTCATCATGCACCTAGAAACAAGAAGTTAAAATGGCTATGGAAGGAAAAGAAACAGAACAGTTAAACAGTCAAAGAAACTTGTTTCTCTTGGAAAAGTGAGAATCCTTGCAATGACAAAAATATCATCAATAAGGGAATTATTAGTTTATAATGGGAATACAATAGAAATCCATATCAATATATGCGGATTGAAAAGAATCTTAGCTAGGACCATCATACAAAAGTTATAGCTGATAGCATTTTGCTCAATTTTATTTCTTAACCGAACACATTTAGCAAACACATGTTCGACCATGACTCAACCCCGGTAATTACCGACTCATCACTTGGGCTTGCCGTAGGTAGGATATTGGCATTACTCCACAATCCCCTCCCCCTAGGCAAACACCTACCCACACAACATGATCCAGGGAATCAAACCCATGACATTGACTCTGACACCACTAGTTAGAATCAAGTGTTCACCATCATGCCAAAAGTCATAGCTGATAATACGGGTGCAACTTTATTACTTAACTAATCCTATCAAGCAAGCACCATATTCGACCAAGACTCTAAGCAGGGTCATACATGGTCCATCACCCAGGCCTAGACATAGGTAGGATGTTGAAATAACCCAACAATCTTTCATAAAGAGAACTACTTAAACCAATATACTTCATTGTCTATGAAACATATTAACTACCTTGAACAAACGGACATTGACATTTTCACTTTTGCCAATGAAAATAAAGACGGTTTTTCTATTATATGATATAGATTTTGAAAAAAATTAATTCCCTTTCAGTTCTTGCAATGGTCAAAAAGTAGGGTGGAGAAAGTAACAATTTACCTCAACTAGTGCCGTCAATCCAAGTAATTTGCAGATCTTAATCATATACTGGATATCAAGATTTGGTAGGACAGCAGCAATTAACAGAATTGCATCAGCACCTTTGACCCGAGCATAGTAGATTTGCCAAGCCTCTATAACAAATTCTTTACATAACAAAGGGCACTGCAAAAGTTGGAGCTCAATGAAAAACTGTAAATGACTCAATTATGATATATTATAGGTGGTACACAACAAACTTTGGGGGAATCTGCATACCTCTACTCCAGCATTCCTTATGGCCTCTAGATTTTCAAAGCTTCCCTAATTGACAAAAATAAAGAGAATCATGATAGCAATTTTGGAAAATCATTTGACAATCTGCATCTAAGCACTTTCACAATACACAAAGAATCAGTATAGTTTATGCACTATTTCTCACAGTTGATGTCACTTCCTAACAACTCCATTATACATCCCAATTCATGGGTGACCAATAAGAATGTACAGGCAGATTTAGTCATGCACTTAAATGGATGGCTTATCCTTTCCTTATCAAAAAGGTAATCTGTAACATAAACATATCCTGGTTACAGTTTTTCAACACTTCAATTACAATTTAAGGCCCTACTAGGAAAAGGATACAAATCATTATTACTATTATTGTTTGATTGGTGGAAAAGGATACAAATCTTTCAGCATTTCTGATTAGATTCCCTTTGCATCAAAAGGAAAAATAATGCTTGCAACTTTGTCAAACACTATAATTACAACTTAAGATTCCTGCTAGAAAAGCATAGGGGGGAAACTAACATCAATATTTTCATCTTAAGAATGACCATGAAAATTGCATCTACATTATGAAATTTAGTTACTGATAGTGGTACCTAGATAGTCATGTTGCTATCCCTAAAGCCGTTAATTACTTCTTTTTTTTAAACTAAAAGTCTGCTTCTGAATTTTCATGTAATGGGGTACTTAGTGTTTATGAAATCCCCCACCCCCCCTCCCCCAGGAGCTCCCACCTTTTTTGCTCCCTTGGTGACTCGAACTCACAACCTTAGACTTGAAAGTAAAAACTCCCTCTTGTCCCCTAAAGCCATTAATTACTTAAAGAACTACAATCCTTATCAGCAATTTGAAGAATCCAAACTTTTACCTGAAAATATTTCTGATCTGTCAAAACACTAAGGCATGCTGCTCCACCTCTTTCATAAGCTTTGGCGATCTCAACCTGTGATGCAAAAACATTGAAAGGTTAGTGCCCCCATTTCAATAATTTCAACAAGGGTAAGTTGCAACTGAAACATGTGAACTCTCTTTAACGGGTTTGATTTAATGGATGTTTTTTTTTGGTACATTAGAAAGTGCATGATTAAGTCTAATAATTATTGTGGTATTAAATAACTCAGTGCAAAGGCAAACAACACAATGATGTTAAAATGGTAACAGATCTGATTATAACTTCTTTTTAACTTTCATTTCTTTTTCTAGATTTTCATACATAAAAAGAAATACCAATTAAATGTAGCTCTAGAAGACATGCCTCACAATGTCACCTTCTTTTCATTTGCTTGGATGCTTGTAGGCAGACAAGAAGCATCAAAATTTTCCCTATATAGGACTATTACTTTTATTTGACAAGAATATTGAAGATTGTCTTTCCTCTTCATTTAGTTTATAATCTTATCTCATTTCAAGTGCCTTCAAGAACTTAAACACATTTTTTAGGAACTATATATAGTTCTGTTGAATACGATTATAAAACATAAGATTCCTAATATAATTCAATAGAAATAAAACCAGTCAAAAACTACTTCAGAGGAAAAGAAGAAACGATAACAAATCTGGACATGCCTCAACATAGTTTACTTAAAATCAGACCTTTACCTGACAGATATTCCTCAGCTCAAAGTAGAAGGAACTAGAAACTAAGTAATGTCAAACTAAAACAGTACAAGATCTTAAGCATTCAGTTGACATGGAAGGGAAATGACACACGTACTGGATTAAAATCTTCACGCAGAACACCTCTACTTGGCGAAGCCTTCTTCACTTCAGCAATAAGAGCAGGCAATCCAGTTCTTGAATATGATTCTTTCAGAGCTCCTAGAAAATCCCTAGTAGGTGGAACACCGCTAAGCAGTTTTTTCAGTAGAAGAAGCGGTTTCTTCTCTTTCATCTGGCAAACAAAAATCGCCTTTTAGTTCGTCCCAAATGTATTGAAACAGGAACATGATAGCATACCCTCAGGCAGCATTTGAGACTCTAGTCCAAGAGATACCTGTGAGACTTCCTTGTCCTTGTACCAGATAATTTCTTCTAGTATGTTAATAGGAGTATTGCCTTCATTCTGCATACGAAATTCAAAAGGACCAACATAGTGCAAAGGAGGTCCTGTTGTCGGCCTCCTCCTAATTTTTATACCCTGACTTGCAGCAATTTCATCTTGGAATCTTTCCACTTCCCACTCCTTGATTTTGAGAGCATCTCCTTCAGGAACAGTGGATTCAGAAACCACCGCTGAACCATCCTTCAAGTCAAATCAATTATGATTTATCTTAGTGAAACGATCTCTATAAGAAAGGCTTTTCTCATCTATCTTGCGATGCTATCAAAAAATGCAAATAAAAGAGGCGTGTCTGAACCCAAGAGCTTGAGCTAAATCTACACTATATACATCATTCCGTAACGGAAATAGGACATCTTTTTTACAAATTTAAGAAGCCCAAAATTCGATATGCAAACCATATGAACATCAACTACTGAAATGAAATAATACCCACCAGTTGGATTTTCTTACAGAGCATGGAAGACAAATTACGAAAACCTTAAAATATGGTTATCCTTTAACAGATTAAAAACACAACTAACACAGCAAAAATCATTCCTTAATCAAGTATCCACCTTTTTGCAGCAAAAAGGAAGTAAACAATCTCGCGGCTTCTTAGAATGAATAAGCAGCGAGAAATAATTAAATTAATCAAGCAACATATAGCAAATAAGAAAACCGTCATTTCAAATGCTGGGAAAAAAATGACACAGATCATTCGATCTTCAAGTCGCAACCAAAACCTAATAAAGAAAAATTAAATCAACAATTTCGGCTACCTCTTGAGCTCGAACCGGTGTAAATTGGGGTAAAATTCGAGCTCGGTGGGTCGTGAAAATAGTCGTTGGAACTGACAAGGAGAATGCCGGTTTCCTAGGTCTGGGATTGGCAAGGAGTTGAAATGAGAACCGGGGTCTTACCGTCGCCGCTGCAGTTGCCGCCGTTGCCGTGGCGGCGGTGGTGGTTCTCAATGGCATTACAGAATCCATTATTCAATTAGAGAAAAAAAATGGGGAAGTAAATGGGTGTTCTTAAGGGGCAATGTTGAACCACCGAAGAACTATAGAATATCTGGCAAAATTAGATTTAGATCTTTTGGGGATTTAGCCATAGCCGCCAACCCCCCGCGACGCATACGTCCAACGGTCTCACTCAAGCTTTTTTATTACTCTCTCCGTCCTATTTTACGTGACATCATTTCCCTTCGTCCTATTTTATGTGGCATCATTTAATCCGAATGATGTTTCAAAATAAAAGGAAGACTTCAAAACTTATAATATAAAACAATAGATATTTATGTGGTTGAAAATTATTTCATTAGGGGTAAAAAGGAAAAAAATGTCACATAAAATGAGATGAATGAGGTATTATTTTATTGACAGCTAACGAAAAAGTACATGGTGCGACTGAAGTTTATCACGATAAAGTGAAAGTTCAAGTAGTCAACTGATTAAAATTTTAGAATTCCTTATAATTTGAGGAAAAAATGATCCTACAATTACTTATGGTATGTTATTAAAGAAATTTTGACATTGTGTACCATCTAAGACACCCAATTGGGTGTATTCTTTGCCTTCTTTTCTTTTATTTTCTTTCTTGTTTGGGCTATGGTAGGTGAATCATAACCTTTTTTTTTCTCAATGTTTGGACTAAAGTAGTTGAATCATGATCCAGACAAGTTTGTTCATAAAATTTGGCACATCTGCGGAAGAATTTTCACGATCTTATAAGTTGTAACCATAGTATATTTCTATATTTGTTTCAACTATATAGCAAGTCTAAAAGACTAGAATTTCAAAATTTTATAGCAACAATTTGATTGTTCATTTGCATTTTATAGTTCAATTTGATTGAAACATAGTGGTTCAAGTAGAGCCAATAAAATGTCAAGTTCAATACTTCTCCTTAGTAAAAAAATGTGTATGTTGACTAAATGATATAATCATTTCAATTTCACCATCTCAAACAAGTGTCTAATTCATTTAAATATTTCAAAAAGTAAGTGTATTTGGAGCCGTTGGACATCTCTTACCATTACAAGGAAAAAAAAATACTTGCACATACATAGTGGACAAACATATTTCATTGATAAATCATAAAACCACGATAAATAATGAGAAGTCAATCTAATCAATTAGCATGAAAAATCATTCGTAACAAAAACGATAATGTATGGAACATTAACAAGAATTCATAAATTAGTACAAGATAATTAATTCAAGTTGAAGCAGGCTGAATGAACTTAATCCACTCAGAAATGCTAGGAATTCCCTCATTAACAACACTAAGCAAATAAAATCCACTGGGTGCAACATTTGCTGATGGAGGAGCTTCAACAGTAGCATTCCACCAACCTTTTGCATCACTTATTATCCGTGTGCTCCTGAGTTTCAACAGCCTTTGATTCATCGAAAGGGAATGTGTCGTAAATGGCGGAGCATAGGCACTAAAAGACAGATATTTACTAGGCTTACTCTCTAGCAAAAAACGAACCAAAAATTCGTTACCATATGCAACTCCTTCCGTGCCATTGATGTCAATTGACACGTTATGAGGCCTTTGATGATTGTATTCCTTGCCCATATAGTCCGGGATGAATGCCTGTAGCCGGAGTTCAGTAGGGTGACTTGCATTTCTGAAAGTGTATTGGTTATTTGGATTGCTTCCTGCTACTAGTACGCTTCCATCAGGTACAAGAATTGCTGATGAATGAAACATTCTTGCGATTTTAGTGGATTTCAGAACAGTGAACCTTCTGCCAAGAGTTTTCTTGGGGTTGTATAGGTAAGGTTCAAGAGCAGGGCCGGCAGCATTTCTCCATCCAGCACAACCCCTCTTCGCGCCATTTATGATTAGCACATGTCCTGTTGGAAGAAGCACCATATCGTTCATAAGGCGTGGCCCTGGCATGTTTTCCATCTTCCATTTATGGTTATTTCCAGTGATCACCATTCTCCCGCAACTGTTTAGACCTGTCAAGAATGTGCCCTGTCGAGCAGCTGCATTCGCCCCTGAAGCTGCCCCTCCACATATCATGACCTCCACTTTACGGAAGCCATCTTTTTGATCCAGTGGAAGAATAACCGATGATCCTGTGCTTGGATAACTCCTTGACCCTATTCCGGGGATTCTTGGGAATTTCTTTACAACCCTGTTTTGCTTGTAGTTAAAAAGAATGGATTCCCTGTTTGCAAAAATGAACAATTTGCCATCAACAGAAAGGTGAACAATAGGATAAAGATTGTTTCCATCTTCATTTCCATCGTTAGTTTCCTGCAAGAAACTAAGATGAAAAACATTTCCATTGGTTGACATTTTCGGTATAAACTCATATGTGAAGGACCCTCGTCCTCCAACAACGATGATCCTGTCATCTGGGAGAATTTGACTAGAAGCATACCAACGTTTTGCAGATAAGTGTTTCTTGCCCAGGCTCCAATCACAACTATCACCACTTTTACAAGGCCCAAAGTAGTGAATCCTTGTTGAAGCGTCTCCAAAACCACCTGATTCAATGATCCTTCCATCACTCAAGATGGAACCAGAAGACGAGAAAGTGTCAGACATGATGTTCAAGCGCCTGATAGTGTTGTTGGAAATGCTATACTCAACAGAATGAACATAGCAAGTTGGGTCTGACAAATCGCCACGAGTGCCCTTGCATCTTGTTCCATTTAACCGATGACGTAGCTGGTATCCTGATCGACCAGACCCGCTCCGATCAAGCAGTATCACAGTGTTCCAATGGGTTAAAACCATCTGCACACCCACCACTCCAGTGTTGTTCAGCAGTAGCTTCCATGTCCCTTTTCTTTCTGCAGAATGGTGCAACACAGCTTTTGCTCTGCATGAAATAAGACAGTGCAGTAAAAGAGCTGCACTGATGATGATGCAGTTGATTCTTATCTGCCAGAGCTTCTCCATGAGAGAAGAAAAAGAAGTGCAGGAGAAATTTTCATCGAATACCTTCTGGTTTGAAAGGATATATAGGGACTTACAGGGTAAGTCATGCAAATGAGCAATCAATTTTTCAATTAATCTTGGTCATTCTTTGGTCTAACTAATAAATGGTTAGGTAGTTCTTGCCACATGAACCTTTTGTGTGACTAAGAGAGGGAGCACCAAACATTCTTTTTACACACTAAAAGACTCATCCATTCAGCCAGAAAGGTTGCAACTCAATTAAAAATTGTGACCACAGAAACTTGATGAATGTTGAATATCACAGAGAAAATGACAGACAAAATAATATTTGTTGAAGCATCTTAAGGTATCAAACTAATTCTTATTTAGAAGCATTTAGATAGAGTATAAATCTGCTCGGACATTGTTCCGTTTCTTCTCCATTTTTGTGAAACTATAAGGGTTTGTCGATGAACACAAGCTGGAAAGCAGAAATTTACTTGCACAATGAACAATGAGCTGCCTTGAAAAAAAATCTATGTACAGAGCAAAATACTGAAATGTAGCACCTCTAAATTAAAAAGATATTTGATACGGCTGACATTGATATCCATCAGAAAATACTAATTTATGAAACCCCTCCCCAGTAATATAAGAATCAGAGGCTTTCTTAAAAAGCAGCAAATTATTCTTCCGCCAAGAGAAGTCACTCAGTAAAGTCTTATCCTAGTTCGAATACTGTCCCGACAGATGGGGCACAACTGCAGATCTTGACCACATTCACAACATGTCTGCAAAGAAACGAGATCCAGTCAATATATGTAGTTTTGGTACCTCTACCTAAGAAGGAAATTGAAAACCTGTACAACTATACCTGATGTCCACAACCAAATGCCATGTCCTTTGGATTGGTTATGCAGATGGGGCAAAGCTGACAAAGCATGAAATGTGAAACTAATTAGTTAAAATAAAGATTCTGAAGGTACCATCAAGATATGGAACCAAATATCAGAAAAGGAAAAAGTAAATGGAGATGAATAAGTAAGAACAGAATCGAAATCATGTGACAAAATCGGTTCAGAATGAGCCCTTTATGGTTTATGAGCAGTTATCGCGAGTTGAAATAAATACAAAAAGAAACAAGTACCTAACCAGCTAACCTTAATCATACAGAAAAATTAATGCTTACCTGATTATCTGCAGAACTTGCTGGATGACTTGACCCAACAGCAGAATTGTGTCCACTTCCAAAAGCTGAATTGTGTCCACTAGAAGAAGGTGCACTTGGACGGTAACTACTGTTTTGTGAAGGTTTTGATGTGCCGAAAGAAGCTGCACCATATTGAGGAGGATGGAGAGGAATCCTATCAATTTCATTCCCTCTATGAGCACTGCTCAAAAAGTACAAACCAGTTGAGAAAACAAAATGAGCACCGACTGAAGAGTGAAGTAGAAAATAAACTGAAGATAAATCTCAGTATCTACTAGTAACAGATTAACGATGAGAGTTAAGTTTGTACCCCAGAATGTTCAGCTCCAGAGTTGCTTTGTACTGAGATGGTATTTCCATCAATGCTGACAAGGCAAACTCTGCTTCTTTCCTGGAAAGATCCATATTTTTTGACATGATATCTGTAAAATTAACAAACTAAAGAAAAAACAAGTAACATTTGGAAATCAAATCTTAAGGCAATAAGAGATAACAAATCAATACCATCAAGAACAGGAAAAGAAACAGCAGTAGTTACTTGCCTGGAAATTGTCAAAGGCTCGAGCAGGGATGTTGTCATCAAATTCCCTCATCATGTCCCATGGCCCATCTCCAACACCAACTAAAACAATTGACAAGGGGTATTGACTGCAAACAAAGATTAAGAGATTTCAAGAATTATTTGGAAATAACACCAGCAAAGAATATTTTTTTTGTACAGCGAAAAAGTTACCTAGCTTTAACAATTGCTTCAACTGTTCTCTTCTCTTGAGGGCTTAATTGGCCATTCACAGTATCTACACTTCTTGTAACCTGTAATAGTATCTCATTTTAGATAATGAGTATCTAAGCACTAGGAATTATCTAAAAAAGAACATCAAATGCATCTGGTGACAAAATAGAATATTCAATATTGTTATTATAGCAACAACATATCTACCTGTCCATCTGCTATTATCAATAAAACATGGTACTGACCACCACTCTGCTCAACAATAGTGATTGCCATTTCAATAACAGGAGCAAATGATGTTGGGCCTGTAAAGATAATAAGTGTCATGAACAGAAGAAATGCAGGACTCTACCCACTGCAGACCATCAGAAATAGGCAAATACGAGAGAGAAGACTCAAGTTGACCTGCAAGCCGTAATTGGGGAACTAATTCTCTATATCTACCCAGTACTTCCTCGAATCCATTACAAAATTTCTCATCGGGATAGAAGCTGAAGACTTCTTGATCATGTGTTGAGGCTGCAAATACACAATCAAATAAGACCTCTGTGATTAAAACAAATCCAATTAGAAGTTAGGTGTTAAGAGAAGTACCATCTCCAAATCCATAACAAGGAATTAGGTTGTCCTCATCAAATTTTGACAGTGTTCTTCCAATGATCGATATTGCTTGTTCATATGGATTTTGCCCATCCCCAATGTGATGCAAACTTTTCCGGTGGAATGACCTTGCACCTAGTTCAAGAGTGGATTAGGTGGACAGTGTGTTGTAACTCAAATATAGGTATTCTACAACTAATTTAAGTATTACCAGTCCACTCATTGCTCTTGGTAAAATCAATGCCAACAATTAAGTTAGATGACTCCAAACCAGCACGTGCAAGGGCATCAGTAACCTAGAAAAGAAAGTAAGTTACATTATTAACAAAAAAGAAAGTTTCTAAAAGATTCTGATAAAGAGATTTTCTTTAAAAAAAAAACAATTCACACTTCCTAACTCCAGCATTCAATACATCATGACTAAAAGATTTGGTTCAAAAGCATGCTAGTACGCTCAGGTTTAGTGACAAAGTTAGTTTCCTTTTTTTCTTTTGACATAGTTTCATTGATGACATCAAGCAGATGCAATGAGTACAAAAGGTAATAACAAAATAGAGTATGTAGCTCCAATACATGACAATCTATGCTAAGATCGGGAAGCTTCCAAAAAATTATCAGGGGAATTTACAGGGGATAGATTGTACCAACTAAATAGACACAAGACGTCCGGCCTTGAGGGAGTAATTTCACGTTTACTTGCCAATAAACTTAAATGTGGCTCCACATCACATGTTGGATTGACAAACTCTTCACCAACCCTCCCAGAAAATTTGGTGCTTTACCAGCAGCTTATAGTTTACAACAGACAATTGGCATGCTCAAAGAGATACTTTGAGGTGCAAAATTAAATGAATATACACACAAAATTAGTCAGAACCAGTTGCTTCACCAAACATAGAAAAGTAGGATGCAGGGGAACATTTAGACCTCATTTGTTTGGGAGGTTTGAATCTGTATGGTTCAAAACTTCAGATTTTAGGTCATTCAGTGAATTTTTTTACATTAAGACTTAAGCACTTATTTGATCTAAAATAGGTCAAAATCATTAAGATCTTGAACGAAGTCTTAATATCATTAAGAGTATTTATGCATGGATAATTTGCACAACCACTACCACTTCTGTTGCCAGACACTACACCTACCACCTCTTTCATCACAACCATCAACCACCACCATTGTCAACCACTAGTATCAATTGCTACATACCACACCTAGCACCTCCATCATTACCAGCTAATAGCACTAACCATTACCACCACCACCACTACAAACCATCTCCACCATCACTAGAGAACACAAATGTTTTAATTTTTTTTATCAAATAATTATTTTAGTTTATTTTTTAAAATATAATATTTAATTACTTTTTTATTTGAATTGTATATTTATTATTCTTAATCATTCACTGTTCAAATCTAGATACAACATCTTAAACATTCATACTCAGATGTACATTCAAACTCAAACATCTTAATCTTAGTGAAAACAAATGAGGCCTTAAGACTCTTTGGGCAATAACCACGAGGTATGAACATATTGACATAGAAAATCACTCTATTCAACGAGTCAAATCTGACATTCCTCAAATCTAAACCCTGAATGAAGAATATGCAAACATGCAAAACATATCACAGATGTTGATTCTGAGAAATTGTGAGGGAATGACTATTCATCTATCAAGAAAAGGCCTATGGAAAGATGTTGTACAACCAAATTATTGTGTCGGCTTATCTTCTTCTTTTTTCTAATCTTACAAAGCAGGTTCAACAGAATTTAATATGGCAAGTGGCAGAAAAACACAAGTATAGTATTTCAAACAATTGCATATTTCAGCATGAATTTAAGATATTACTGATGCCATACTCATTCTTGCATTTGCAACTTCCACATGTGACAATATGAATATGTTGATAACATGAAGAATAAATGCTTGCTTTCAGCATGACAGAAATCATGAAGGACAATTATGGTCAATATTCCCTAGTATCATAAACTTGCTGAAGTTTTATCCTTTTACCCACTCGTAGATTGAAAGTGTTTCACTTTACGTCTTTACCTGTTCTAAGCTGTTGTAGTCATCATCTATCTTTGAAAATTTCCTCTCAAGCCTTTTCCTTGATTCAGGAGGTGGACCACCATATGTTTGATAAGAAGGTGGCGGTGGATAATTGTAGGTTGGTTGAGTATACGGTGATTGTGCATAGCCTGGATACCCTGAATTTGAACTGGAGCCATATGATGCATATCGACCAGTTGTTGACCTCTTTGAACTCTTGCCACCCATGAAATCTATAGACCAAATCAATTCTAACAACAAACTTTCATTAAATTTTTTTCAACAAGAAATTAAACATGAAAGATGCCCACCTTACATGTTAAAACAGACACAGTTACACACCAACACACAGGGTGCTTGTACACAAACACACTCCCAACAGGTTGTAGTTCACATAAACCATTGATCAGATTGGTAAAATCTTAGCCAACACTAGTAAGTTAAAAAGATCACCAAATCCTTATATGGGTTCAACCTGGATGATGAGAGGTAACATTTACTAAAATGATCAACAAAAGAACATGCTGATGTTTGCAAGTGAAGAAGTAGGAAGAGGATCAGCTGATATCAAATAAAGGAGCAAAGGATTATACTAAGATTAAATAGTGCAAAACTAGACTGTTGAACGCATCAAAGCTCGTCTGCCAAGCCGCCTGACTCATTATTGTGTGATTGCATCAGTTTACGTTTCTAGCTTGGCCAAGCCAGGCATGTTCACCAACCAATCAATCTCGTAAATATGACTTTGCAGTTACTATCATAGGACTAGCCATGTGTGAATATAAGTTTAATAAAACATACTACTTATGTGTATATCTTCCAAAAGTTGATCAGTAAGTCCATTTTGACATCAAGTTTCTTTTGGTCAGTCAAATCTTGAACAATCAAATGTGGGTTAATTCTACCGAGTTTCTTCCTATATTACCCACCCCACAACACTCTACCCATCGAAAAAGAAGAAAAAACAGAAGAGAAAATAGAGAACCCAAGAAAAATTGTAATAACGCCAAAAAGGGAAGGAAAGGCTGGTTAATTGCAGATTATAAGATCAAACAAAGTTCAACAATACAAGAAAATCAAAATTGCCAAAGCATTCAATATGAATCCAAGATTATCAAAATTAAGCCAAGAGATACTTAAATTTCAAGTCACAATTATCTGTCAAAGCCTTCAATTTGAATCCAACGTAATCTAAAACACCTTTTTGACAACACCCAGAAAGTCAAAAACAGTGTACAATCAGAACAACTACACAAACCCAATAACAAACAATTCCGAGACATATTAGAATTTGCATATACTCCTCCCTCACCCCACAATTAAAGACCCAAATGTACATTAACACTTGAAATACTCAAATCTAAATACAAATCATATTAAGGGGTCGTCCCAATTTCATCAAGAAATCAAACTCCGAAAAAGAAATGAATTAAAAGAAAGTGTCCAGCACCTGTTCAAGCGCCGCCCAGGTTTTGCTGCATTACTTGAGATTCTCTCAGTTTCTGTGTGCGCGATTCAGGAGTGGGGTAGTGGAGAGGGGATAGAGCAGAAAATGAAAAAAAAGTAGGTTGGGACAATGAAGCTTTTTGCTTGTTTATGCTTTAGGAAGTGGACCAACCGATTGTTTTTCTCTTGTTCTGTAGCGTACGTTTCTTGATTGTTTATTTCTGTGAAGTCTCCTTATTGTGGCCAAATTCCCACACATGATTTTCCTCTATTTATATTTCGTCCAAGTCATTTTTAAACACTATGTATTTTTATTTTTTTTAACCCTCCTTCCGTATGAGCTTCCACCTTTGAACTCACAATTAAAAGTGATTGTGTTAACTATCCAAGCAACTATGTCTTGTCAAATTGATTGTGTATTATCTTTACAATTAAAAAACTTCATTCTAAAATGTGCAATTAAGTAATTAACCAATAATCTATTGAAAAAATAAGTACCTCCTTGAGATAAAAGAAAGTGTAAGATCTATGTATATATTTTATTCTCCTATTTGTGGGGTTATTGACTAATTGTAGTATAGTGTGTAATGGTACTCAATTACACAAAGGAAATAACTCGACAAATGTCTCAATTTCATATTGTAAAGTGTAAGCATGGCCATTTTGGTATTTATATATTAAAAGAATGGTGTTTAGACATTTTAAGCAACATTTACCACATTATTTGACTTTTTCAATTATCAAACTTTTGTAGATCTCCTCAACACTTTAACTAATTTCACCTGATATCAATCATATTTCACCAACATTAAATATCAACTTCACTTTAATAATTTGACCTTTTCATTTATCAAATTTTCCTAAAATCTCCTTTGACGCCTCAAATTGATATCAGCCACATTTTCCATGAACAAAAAATACCATCTCCACCTCAATATTTTGACCTTTTCATTTATCAAACTTTCCTAGATCTCTTCGATTTTGAAAAGAATGATAAGATCTACTACTATTAAAAAAAAGCGATAACTAAACGTCATTCCATGACGAAAACAAATTGTAAACATAAGGATTCTTATCCTAATTAATTAGAATAGTTATCCAAAGCAATACAATAAGAAGATCCTAATTTGAAAGACGGAAGCTTAATCTTTTGCAAAACTTTTTGAAGGAGGAGCTCGTTTGTTAAACTTTAAGTTAAACAAATCTAGAAAAAGTAAGATTAATGAAGAGTTAATTTATTTCCTTTATGGAAGACTTCTTAAACTATGTGCATAATGTCAATTTGATAGTAAAATTAAAACAACGTAACATTGGACCAAGAACAATATAATTTGGATTGAAATTCGTCTTGAAAGGCTAACAAATAATTACTGATACACTGAGATTTCTCAAGAATAATAATAAAGTGAAAATAAAAAAGTATATAATATTAATCAAAAGAAACATGAATACCTTGGTAGTAGTTTGCTTAATTTTGCTATCTTTTGTAACAGTATGAAAGCTTAAAAAATTAATAAGTACTCCTTAAAAAGTTTTAAGATAAAAAAATTGTGCAATAATGACCTCTTTTATAGAAGTGTTGTTTGGCTCCTCGTTTTCTAAATGGTGAATTGATGCAATAAGTTAATATTGGTCTAATCTTCTTGATTTATATTGAGGTACGATGGGGAAT
>JAJONW010040735.1:0-15828 GCA_029582385.1 Solanum tarijense
GGTGGGATTGACATCATGTTTACTCATTTGGTTATAGAGTAATATCTTACCCAAGGATCTTTAATGAAAATCTGTAGCAGTTGGATTTTATTGGAGTTTCTCTCTTAAACCTTAAATTTTTTGTTTACATTAAGGTCCACATTCCATTCTTTTTCTCTGTTGTTTCATTAATTTTGTTGACTGTCTCTGTTTTCTTTGCTTAGTTCATTAGTGTTTATTGTTAATTTGTTGATGAATACTTGTGATTTCACTGCAATTTGAATGAACCATGTCATGTTTAAATTTTCTCTAGTAGGGTGATGCAAAACCTAAGTCTTGGTCTGTTGAAGGACTGTAGAATTAATACTTCAAATGATTTGTATCCTAAATACATAGTTTGTTCAATTCAAAGGTGTGTTAATATTCTGTACATTTTTATTTTTTGGACATCCACTAACTAGCGCTTTGCATTTAGTTTTGTTCAGTGTGGTTTATAGATTGCATCTAATATTTTATTTTATTATTTCAGTTTAGTGATGCGGATCAAAAATGCGTGCCCATGGATAGAGTTTCACCAAGCAAACACTTATATATTACCTTTTTCACATTTGTTTGATGTGAAATCACTTGTTAAAGTTATAAACTTTAGAACTTTAAGTGATCCAACGTAGTTACTAATTGTGTCGATTTGTCATGAATTTAGATTTATGTTGTTCTGTAATTTGAATATTTTAAATGTAGTCTATGTTATAAATGGTAGTACTTACTAAAATTATTTATGCATATGAATATATAGATTTAGAATTATTTGAATTTTACAATTTTTTAAAAAAATTATAAACAATTTGTTGCGATTAAAACCCCTTTCAAAAAGAATTAAATAAGATATTGAGACTATATTGTGGGGGTTATAAACCCTCATAGAGTGTAGTTATTAAAGTTCTAAAATCATATTTAGGGGGTTATGAATTACCACAAATCGATTTTAATAACCACCACAAATTGCAAATTCATTTTGTGGTGGACGTAATGGAGGTTCTATTAAACCGTCACAAATATGCTCGTGGCATAGGTAATTGTGGCATTTTCTAAAACCGCCTCAATTAATTTTGTGTGGGTCAAAAACTCCCACAAATCGATAAAAACCCCTCCACAAAATGACCTTTTTTTTGCAATATCTTGAAGGTATATCTAGATATTCTAGAGAAAGTGCTAGAAGATAAGTTCACTAGAACTTTCTTGTAGATATTCTAGAGAAGATATTTTTGTTGTAAATGATAGAATAGTCTAGAGCTGTAACATCTAGAACCATCCCCACATAAGTATAAATAGGGATGACCACTGCCATTTGTCTACAACCCAAGAGAACCTAACAACAACCAAATAAAAGAGTCTTCTTTCATAAGCAAATTCTCCTTTCTTGCTTCCTTTTCTTTAGTTGAATCTTTTGATCTTACTTAACGATCTTGAGCTAGCAAAAGACTTCTTGAATTATACTTTTCTTTTGCTATTCTCTACATGGTATCAGAGCTATAGCTACACATTGACTTCTTATTTTATGAAGACCGTGTTAGTCGAAAATTCAACTGGTTTCTTTACATGGATTTCAACGATCGTTCTAATTGATTGGGGATGGACCTGTTGAACCAGTCCAATTACAAGGTATGAAAGACATGTATGGAATCATTCCTTGTGAGAGAGGATTTGTGGGATGTTGTTAATGGGAATAACATAAGTCCTTATGCTGACGGACTGAAAAATAGCAGTGCGTACAAGAAGTGGAAGTAGATTAATGTGAAGGCGGAGCTCATTTTGAAGAGTACAATCTCCCCCAATTTATTTGATCAAATTATAAAGTGTAAATCGGCTCATGAAATATGGAGGACCCTCGATCGTTTGTTTAACAAGAAGAATGAAGCTCGGCTGTAGATATTGGAGAATGAATTGGCTAACACCACTCAAGGTAATCTTTTTATCTTCGAGTATTTTTTAAACATTAAGATCTTATGTTCTGAGATATGTTTATTGAATTCGGAGGAGGCTATTTCTGAAGCACGAATGAGAAGAATAGTCATTCATGGGTTGAAACTTGAATATATTCCATTTGTGATGTCGATTCAAGGATGGGCTCAACAACCATCCTTGGAGGAGTTTGAGAATTTGTTGTCGTCACAGGAACTACTAGCCAAGTAGTTGGCTAGTGTATTTGTCAAACGAGAAGAAAATGTTCTTGTAGCCAATAAGAGGAACTTTAAAGGAAAAATAGGAGATATGTTATATTCTCGATCCTCAGGTGGTTCACTCTCACCTAGAGAGAGACCTTCTAACTATTATGGTAAGAAGCCCCTCAGATGTTATTATTGTGGCAAAGTTGGGCACATAAAAAGATATTGCCGAGCCAATGATAGCAATATGGTTCAAAAAGTTGCTGAAGAAGAAGAAGAGTGGGGAAAGTGTTTAGTATCTGAGGCTCGAGCAATAGATGCCATGATTTCCATCAATGTTGAAAATAATTGGATTGAGGATCTAGAATATAATATAGGCAATCACGCGAAAAATCAAGAAACTGATGTTGTCGGCATGAAACAAGAAATTTTTGAGGATAATCCCAGTGGTGACAGGGTAGCTGCTATTGAAGAAATCAAAGAAGAAGATCTTGAACAAGCAATATCTGAAACTATATGTGCTAGTGGCGACCTTTACAAAGAAAGCATTGAGGGAGATATATTGGAAGTTGAAGTATATGGTCAATCATCTACAATATCAAGGTCAACTAATAACTCGGGGAAAATTCTAGAAGCAGATGAAGAAAGTAGAGATCAAATAGAGGAAGAAGCTGATATTGAAGTCTTAAAGACAAACGATATGATTTTTGAAAGTTCTGAAGCTGCCAAAATATTTATCAATGAGATGATAAGAGAATATGGTAGTGGATCCTATGTTGGTGTTGAGAGTTCACATGAAATTGATAATGTTTCTCTAGATAATTTAATTGTCGAAAAGTTAAGAGAAAGGGGGATTCTGAGAACTCAACAAAGAGATAACCTACATGGATCAACTAACAATGAAGAATCTTTATCATTTGAAGAAGCAAGAGGAGTCCGAAAGAAATTGTTGAGATTTTCACCAAGACGTAGCTCAAAGCTTCATTTGAGTTCTTCCACAACAAGTGTGGGGTAGTTTCCAAAAATCACTTTAAGGGGGAATGTGAAAAATGATAAAGTTGATTTTTGGAATATCATAGATTTTTCTAGTTTAGTTTCTAGAATGGTCTAGTGTAGTAGCTAGAATAATTATCTTGAAGATATATCTAGATATTCTAGAAAAAGTGCTAGAAGATAAGTTCACTAAAACTTTCTTATAGATATTCTAGAGAAGATATTTTTGTTGTAAATGATAGAATAGTCTAGAGCTTGTAACATTTAGAACCATCCCCACATAAGTATAAATAGGGATGACCACTGTCATTTGTATACAACCCAGGAGAACCTAATAACAACCCAAATAAAAGAGTCTTCTTCCATAAGCAAGTTCTCCTTTCTAGCTTCCTCTTCTTTAGTTGAATCGTCCGATCTTGGGCTAGCAGAAGGCTTCCTGAATTATACTTTTATTCTGCTATTCTCTACAGTTCTTTGTTTTAAGACATTTTAGCTTTGTTTAATCTTGGACTGATTTCATAATCATGTACATTTCAAACAATTGGTATACTTTGCTTGTAAATGGGAGTAGACATGAGTTCTTTAAATCAGGAAGAGGTCACAGACAGGGAGACCCCCTCCCAAATTAACCATATTTCTTTTACATATGATACATTTATTTTTAGCAGTGGAAACAAGGTTTCACTACATTTCGTTCTAAAAACTCTGGCCATTTATAAAAGAACGTCGGGTAAACTCATTAACAAAAGCAAGTGTGCTTTCACTATGACTACTAATACACCCTTAAATAGCATAATAAGGATGGAAAGAATCTTGAACATGAGATATGGAAATTTTACGATTAAATACTTGGGATGCCCAAGTTACACAGGAAAGAAGACACTTAACATATTCCCAAAAATGGTTAGCAAAGTTATCAACAAAATAAAGGGTTGGCATCTTAAATTTCTATCACCACGAGGAAGAGAAACCCTTAATAGACATGTCTTTCTTGCTCTGAATGCTCATACTCTTGTAAAGGATATTTTTGATTTGATTGAAACTTATTTAACTAGAATTTTTCGGTCCGGAAATAAAGAGGGTCGTAAGTATTATTGGATTTCTTGGGATAACTTAAGTTACCCCCGTAGAGAAGGTGTTTCTAATTTCAGGAAACTAGAGGATACCTACAAAGCTTTCACTTCTAAGAAATGGAGGAAGTTTAGAACTACTAATTTTTTTTGGGTCAATTTTCTCAAAGCAAAACACTGTATAAACAATCACCCTACACCATCCAAAGGAATCCCGGTCAATCCCACAGTTGGAAAGCCATGTTAAAAATATAAGTGGCGTCGATGACAAGATATGGTGGAGAATAAGAGAAGGAAATGTTGATTTTCGGTTCGACAATTAGACCGAGAAATGACCCTATGGAGTTTCATGGAAAATGTCATAGTGGATCAATATATCTCTATCAAAGAAGTTTATCACAACACAACAACAACATCATTGATACTTTACTCTCAAAACATCCTTAAACATTTACATCAATTTCATATGAACATGCATATTTGCATAATTCACCTTACATAGTTCAAACTCACTTTCAATCATGAGAATCTAGAAAACATGGGTTAAGCATGGGTTTATGAGGTTCGTTCTGTTGGTCAGACGATGGAACGTACTGGTTGGTCGTTGATTGAGTTCAGAGACCTTCAATTTTGGGCTCCCAATGATGGACTCATGTACATTTTGTGGGTCTACCTATGGGTCGTACATTTCCAGTTGTGGGTCTCAACTTTGACTTTGAAATTTCTCTAAGTCTGGGACTCAACTACGAAACCTACCTACGACTCGTGCATTGAATGACAGGCTGATCTGGTGAACTATTGGAAAAGTACTGAAACTTGAATTTTTTTGGAAACTTGGATTGACCAACAACGAGCCTACATACGGACCGCGTGTCAGTCCACGACCTGTGGGTGGCTTCGTTGGTACTGGCACCGGATCCTGCAAAAGCTACAACTTCTACCCTTTTTCAAATTTTAGGTGTTATAGTTACGACCTTACATGGTAATAATGAATGGTTCTGGTCTTAGCTTAAAAATATTTGGGGTATTACATTTAGCTTCCCTCTTGTTATTCCATCATTTCTTGTTTTCGTAAGAGCCTTGTGCTTATTGTGGGTATTGGGATCCTTAGTTTAGGTTGTGGTTTCACTTGTGGTGTAGATGATTCTCACGACCCAAAGTGCACTCTAGTTGTAATATGACATATAGAACCCCGAGATGCCATGCACAAGCCACTTAGCATACATCATACAAGATAATAGAATTTGAAGTATTCAAAAGACAATTTTATATCATAAAGAGTTTGACAAAAGCGGAAGTCTAACATTTGTCTCAATAAGACATCTATTACATCATAAGGAAATTGATTGGGACGTAGCCCATACATCACATACAAGTCTGAAAAATGGAAATGATATAAAGCTATAAAAGTGACATCGTCGTCAAAGTATGAGAACTCACCAAGTCTTCAAATCTTTAATGAAACCCACTAGCCATGAACAGAGGTATAAGAATCATCAAGCCCTACATTAGTGAAACTATTTAGGCAGAAGTATGCATTAGTATATGGAATGTACTAAGTATGAGGGGAATGCAATAAAATATGAGACGTGATCATAAGGGGACATAATCAAAAATAAGAAATGCATGACCAAGTTAAAACGTAGTAAAATCATTTAAGAAGATTCATAAATCATGAACATGGTTAACGCATCATTAAATCATAAAGAAAGATTCATAAAACCTTAGTAATTAACTTAGTTAATTTGTGGAAAGTTAACCATTAACCGACATATAGACCATGTGAGCTATAACATGGATCCAGTGTCTGCCCCACACCAAAAAGGGGTGTCCTACTTTCCAAGGTAAGGACCATAAATATGAGCTAAAGTGGATCCACTAGCTAATGTCTATCTAAGACAATCATCTTATGGTGACACATAGTTATGGGATAAGGATATTGCTACTAGAAACCCGGTCTCAAGCTACAGGAGAGCTTCCATCTCATTATATACTCGGTGCTAAGCATAAATTCCACAGAATAGTCATTAATCTTAACTTGTCTTATTATCCATGGTAGGGCACATCAAGTAGTCAATCTAAGCTAGAGTCATATATCATTCATGGAAAGTGATGAGTCCATAAATTGGACTCATTTAGGGCTATATTTTGATAGAATTAGTGTCTTCAAATGCATATTTTGTCTCAATATTTGATGAAAACCCTTAAGTTTCAAGTATTTGGAGTTTGAGGGAAAATATGGACACTACTTAGCAAAAAGGAAAAAAGGCAGCTGAAAGAACGAAGAAATGAAGATATGAGAATCGCCGATCCCATTTAGTGAGTCGTCAAAAGGTCTTACCTCGCCTTTTATCCCAGTGTGCTAAGCCTTAAAAGAAAGGATCAAATTGGTGGTGAAAAGGAGCAGTCGGCGTGTCGCCGAGCAGTTTCGTGAAGCAGTACTATGTCACCCAATGATCCAAAACATGACGATGCTGAAGGATAGAGCAAGACGGTGATGTAACCTACCAAAGGGCAGATCGCCGAGTTGATCGGTAATTTGGACAAACGGCACCGAATGATTCGCTGCAACACAGATTTTTAAAATCTATAAATACTCGTTGAGAGTTGTAGCTTAATATAATATTTTTAATATAGAATTTTTAACATAAAATTTTGAGTTCTAAGTTTAGAGAGGGTTTTGAAGAATTTGAAAATTCAACGAATTTCAACTCTAAGAATTTGGACTTGGGTCTCATGGATTCTTCACTATTGGCTTGTTTTGTGAGTTAAATATTCATACTCATTTGAATGCAAACTCATATTGGTATAAATTTCTATCTCTTTTACATGTCTTGCTAAAACCCCAATTCTTGGGATATGATTTTGTGATTATGGATTAGATTATCTGTTGTGTCTTGCTTGTTGATGATTTATTTGTTGTTTAGATGTGATTTTGTTTAGTAGTTGTGATGGAACTTAATGAAATTATAGTTGCAAATACGATTTCACCTTTGTGTTTTTGGCTTGCTCGAGAGAGAGGTCGTAAAACTAAGACTACTAAATTTATGGCCGGTGGGATTGGGTCGACATGAGGTTCAGCTCGAGAGAGTGAGTGGGCTAAGGCAGAGGTTGTTCTTCATGCGGCAACTCGGTGTTTGAGAGAAATCAAGTGGATTCGGGGTAAGTTGCTCGAGAGAGAATTTACCCCCACTATAGTGTAGCCTAGTCACAAATATTCAACGAATTTATTATCAAAAGTTTGTACCCAATAGTTTAGTTTATCCCGTATTCCTATCACATCCTAAGAACCCCATCTCCTTGATTAGTACTCTTTGCATTTTTGCTGTTTTTATTTACTTGTGACAAACCCCCATTGATAATTGATGCTTGCGTCACCCCTTAGATTTAACATGTTTGTATTCGAAAATATTTTTAGCTAGGACTAATTAGATCTAAATTTTATTTTTCTATTAATTCTCAAGCTCACTCCCTTGGGACTTGACCCCAACCATTGGTTGGGTTACTTTACTAGTGTACGATCGTAGACACTTGCATTAGAAGTTGTGTCTTGATTACGCAAACATCAGAAAGGTACAATTAAGCAACTAATCCTAGCTAGAAGCATCATAGGGTAGCTAGCTCCTTAGACCATGCGTGAGTAAACCTTTCACCATCCATGATCTTTTCATAATAGCTTTATAAAGCCCTATAGTCATTAACTTCATACTAGAAATACTCTACTACTAATGGAAGTAGTTTTGAAAGCGTGATATATAATCATTGATGGTATATCTGGGTACCATACTAATCAAGACCTAATTTTGGAAAATAACCCGAAAGCATTGAGGACAAATCTAGATGTCATCAATGTCATGTGGCCAACCTTCATAGAACGTTTAAATACCTTCATCTATAAGCTTACATAAGTCATACAGATTTATTTAATGAAAATATGCATGATTTCATAAAAATACATTTATAGGTTCAAGCTTCTTCATAAATTCATGTAAATTAGGGTTCATAATCAAAATTCACAGATAAATGCATGACTTCACGTGAAATTGGTTTAAAAACATGTAATTAAGTCCAAATCATCAAAATAAGATCATAATAAAGCAATTGAATCTATATACAAATAGAACCCATGAAGAATTTAGTGAAAACCTAATCAAATCTTCGCAATTGAATTGGAGATTGAAGAAACTTTGGGGGCTCAATGGGTAGATAGAACTCATTGATAAACTCCTTACATATCTTGATTGAAACCCTAAGCAATGATGGAGAAATGAGACTTGAACTTGAAGAATCCTAGCTTTTTACTTCTTTTTCCTTGATATAGAGAGAAGATTTTTGGAGAGTATGAATTTGGTCAAGTTTAGGAAATTTAGGAGAATGAATTGAAATTGGTAATTTTATGGCTTAATTCACTTTTATAGGTCTTGAAATAGAGTCTAAGACGGTGTAGTTTGGGTATCAAATACTTAAGGAAATTACCAAAACGACCCTAACTTAAAAATTGATGAGGTGCCTTAAAAGAGTTGTTTCACGGACTGTCTAAGGCTTCACAGTCCGTGAAACAGTTCACTGGCTGTATAGCCAGTCGTGAAGACGCACTTACCCGACAGGGATTCACTAAAACGGGCATAACATTTTAATCTAAACACAAAATGAGGCAAACCTTTTGGTGTTGGAAAGAAGACTGAAATACCTTTGATAGGTCATTGTCCACCTAATTTATTTTGTGGTGAAAGATGTGATTGTTTGATATTGACATAAAATTTAAAAATTGATGGGTGACTTGTACGGACCCCTAAACGGGCCGTCTAAGTCACCACGGGCTGACTAAGTACCATGAAGGTGACTCACTACCTTGACTGCCTTTTACATTACTTCACGATGCCCAAGATGAGTCGTGAACCCCCAATTGGGCCATCTAAGGTGCGGTGAAGGGTCCATGGTCCATTTTAGGTTTGTGGGCTTGCCCTTTTTTCCTTTTTAACAATTTCTCGAAGTCCGAAATGTTACCATTATATTGCTTATCCTTTTTAGGATTGATTCGTGGTTGCCTTAAACTAGGCTGGACATTAGATGCTTTGAGTTGTCGCCTAGTAGTTATGAATAGTTCCCTATAACACTTGTTTCTAGGTGTTCTTCTTGCGTTGATACTTACGACCTTGGTGGCTCATCGTATTCGTGGGTTGGTTCTAGTTGTGCTCAGTCTGGGACTGGAGTAACGTGATTGGAGTAGGGTGTCATCCCTTGAGTTTGCTCTCATTTTTATTAATTTGAAATCTATTCTTGATCCCTTTGGTTGTTGATTAGCATGGACCAGTTGGATTCCAGGTTAGTACTCTTTACTTTGGTAGTGTGGTTTTAGTGGTTGTATAATTATTTGATTTTGAGTGCCTTGTTTGAATGTTGGTGATGGCATGTATTGCATTGTTTCCTTATTCTCATGGATTTTGTGGTACGATCCGGCCCATGCATGGGCATATTTATCATTTATGATGAGATACTATTTTTCTCTATCTTGTGCTCAGTTTTCAATTGACTACCTGGCACGTCAACACCTTTTGTTGCAAGCTTTTGATTTTACTTACTCCCTTGGATCACTCTTGCTAGTTGGGTGGTTGATTCCCCCGGGGGTGGGCTGGCTGGCTGGACGGTCGTGATATCTGAGATCCTTTACGGAGTTGACACGCCCCCGAGGCACTCTTGCTAGCTGGGTGGTTGACGCCTCTGGAAGTGGATTGTATGGTTGGGTGGCCTGGGTTGATAGTCACTCTTGCTTGTTTGTTGTTTGTACCCTCCGATTTATGAGGGTCGATTGGGTTATGTTTGATTTTTGTATCTTTCGGGCTTATGGCGTTCGGTTAGGTTATTATTTAACTATATTCTATTCTCTGCTATTGTTTTGTTGTTACCTAGTATGTTTTTACTTTAGAATTGTGGTTGTGGATCCTCCTGACACTGGGTTGTTGACTTGGTATCTTAGTTGTTTGCGATTAGGTTGTTGGCTTGTGATCCAGGTGCGTTCTTGACCCGACTTTTTACCCCTTGTTTCCTATTTATATTCTTTATTTCATGGCTACTTTAATTTAGTATCGCCTGTTTAGTTACTTGTGCTATGCTCTCCTCTTTACTTTTTGTTTATGTTTGTGCTATCTTTTGAGCTCAGTCGGCCGTTGCCTGTTGAGTACTGTTTTTGGTACTCATACTACACTTCTGCCCCCTGCATATTGCAATTGATTTATCGCTGTGATTTGGAGTCGTGCCGAGCATCTTGGGATTTCAGAGATTAGGGCGAGCTCCTGGCATCACGCATTATCGGGTTTTGTCTGTATTAGTCTAATAAATAAGAAAAACATTCAAACAAACAAAAATATATAAAAATCAGAGCTTTAATAGGAAAAACACAAAATAATACTTAATTAATAATTATTAAAGGAGAAACGTTACATAAAATTAATTTGGAAACACGATAGAAAAATAGTGAAAATATATAAAAGAAGACAACAAACCCGTATCCTCCCCACCTTGCATTAGTTTTTTTTTAAAAAAAGATTATTTCAACCCGCTCTACCCACATCTGCAAAATACCAATCTCGCATTGTCCCACATAATGTCGAATTTGTCCCATCCCATTTTCATCCCTTCGATAGTCCCGTTTCCTTAGCTTTTAATTGAAATCTCATAAGAGATTCCATGAGTATTACGAAATTATATATACTTGACTTGCATTCATATATTACAAATATTAAATTCCTCTAGCTACAATAGAGTTGTGGTTGTTAGTTCGAACCTACCAGCTTCTATCACATGTTTTTTGTCATTTTGGAGAGATTATTCATTTTCTTCCTTAATTGAAATTCTTTTTAGCAAATTTTGAGTATCATACTGGCAATTATTTCGAACTATTCCGGTGCATATTTTTGTCTTTTCAACAAGAATGCATAGCTAGCGTAGACGTCATTCTTTATGTGGATTTAAATAATTTATTTCTTTGTTAGGAAAAAGAGTTTGAAATACTAATTGAATAAAGTATTTAGGAATCAATTTAATTTGCCACTTAATTATAAGTGTTTTTACTTTTTGTTTGGGAAGCTAAATTTTATCATGATGAAATAGGATATTAGAAAGATAACCAAAAGACACAAAGCAATAAAACTAACATCTTGAATGAGTAGTTAAATTAATTAATCATGCCAACTTGGTACAATCAGTAGGCTTGAAAGATAGGAACATTTTATTGAGATCGTAACCGACTAGGAAGTTTGTTTGGACCACATTCCCGTAATAAGCTTGACCTTCCGTTGGTCGAAATGCTAGACACCAAATTCCTTGACCCTTGGGAAACATTATATTGTCCTTCGATAGAGGTAGTTCCGCTGCAATAAAATGCATTGTTACCGAAGGAACCGCAATCAAATCCTCATAGCAGAGCTGGCTAGTTGAGTTGTTCTCGTAAACCAAAGGTTCTGCATCGATGGCTTGTATAAAGGCTGTTTTGATTTGGTTGTAGAATGATGTTGGAAGGACTGTCATAGCAGTTCCTATGTCTATTGCAATATTTCCCTCTCGAAACATATTTGAGGAGGAATTACCAAAAAAATCCATTCTTTTATCACCAATCGATATCCCTAAGAGGGTTAGGAAGTAGGACGGTTCCGACTCCTTCACAAGCATAGGAGTGAATACTGATCCGGTAATCCCCCAAGCATTTTCACCAAATCTCAGTGTGCTTGGGACATCTAAATGTGCCAAAGCCACAAAGCAATAGGAGAATATTTTCCCAAATGAAGGAATTATTTGTGAAATTAGGGATTGCCGAGAATCGCTAAGACTTATCATGCCGGATATCTTAGGGCCAATAATACCTTCAACTTTGGATCTATGACCACATCCAAACAAAATATCTCGAAAATAAATTTCTTCAATTCCTTGTGGAGAGTAGAAAGTAAACAATTCCATACCTAAATCACCGTACGAGTAACTAATTTGATCAGCGTATTTCGCGATATATGTACAATGGCTTCCCTCACAGTTATTTTGGAAGCATTTAGGAGAGGCACAAGATAGTGCCTTATAGGAGGAAGAGTTTAAAGAGTTAAATATGGGGAGGTTTTGTGAGTAGCACTCGACACATGGCTCACATTGTATCCAGTTCATATAACTTTTAGAATCAGTCATTGCCAGTTGGAACTTCGGTGGGGTTCCAACAGAAAAATTTATCAAGTAAGGGCCAAGAGGCTCCGGAAACAACTCCGTGGAAAGAGATGCAGGAGACCTCTTAGAAGCTAGGTGGATCAGCTCAATGCTAAACCCACCCGACTTTACTTCCGCTTCCACTAAAATTGAGGTTTGAGTGAGGGTTATTGCTATGGAAAAAGCAATTAGGAGAGTGAAAGAGAAGATGGCCATGTTTAACCGTTTGGAGAAGAATAAGATCAAGGAGATGATGGATATAATGAGAACAAAGCTAAGTGTGCTCATATATATAGGAGGAGGTATATAGATATTACACACTTGCCACTTACGGCTTAACACATATAACTCATAAAGTGTCTTTGGCATGAAGCAAAAAATATTATTTATGTAATCTGGTAAATTCCTCACAATAATATTGTATAATATTATATATATATATATATATTAGAATATGTGACATACCAATAATTATCAATCACATAGACTCTCAGTCACATGTCATGAAACAACACACTTGTGTCCATCAATGCATAACTACATGTTCTCTCATGGAACCTAAACCCAAATTGCTAGTGTATCGACATGGTACCCAAGCCATTCATAGTTAGTGTACTGGCATGGTACCCGAGTCATCCATATTTAGTGTACCGACATAGTACCCGAGCCAACCAACAATCATGCTCAATCACGTAACACAATGAACAAGACCACTTGAAAACCACAAGTCACAATCACAAGTTAATTGCATGATATTACCTACATGATGTCATTTCATATACTGGGGTGGCAAATGGGTGGATTGGATCATATTTAGATGGATTGAATATGAATTGAGTTAAAATGGATTGGATCACAATCCACCCATATAAAAAATGGGTAAATATGGATTTGGTCAAATATGATTTGGGTAAAATGGTTGTAACCCACTTTAATCTCCTAAAGCCAAAAAAATATTAAATCAAAGCTAAGTTCTTAATACCTCAATCCCTACCATCCCACCCCATCCCTACCCCTCCACCCCCACCTGCCCCCACCCCCACCTCCCCACGCCCCAAAAAAAAATTAAATAAACTTTTTTTTTTTGGAAAAATAAAAATATTAGATATTTTTAAAAAAAAATATTTTTTTTGCAAACCCTACACTCCTGCCCCCACCCTAGGACACCTCCCACCCACATCCAAAAAGAGTTTTATAAGAAATTTCGAATTTTTTTTTGTTCCTACCACCAACCCCCAGTTTTTTATATGTTATTTTCAAAAATAAATAGTGCAATTAGGGATTTTTATGATAAAAAAGTGATATACCCATAGATGGATTCTTATGTTTACCCATTTTGTCCATATTTGTATGAACTTAAATAGGTTGAAGTCCATATTTATCCATTTAAGAAAATATGAGTGATCTATTTAATTTATTATGGAAAAATGGTTCCATTTCACTCATATGGGTTGAAATTGCCACCCATATTTAATATGTCTCCCTACCATGCATTGCACAAATGATACTGCAAAGAACTAGACATGCATACATATATAAATCAAAAACAAAAAACAATCACCTACTCGAATCAAGCTTTGAAAACTCTAAATAGTCTGAGCTTTCCCCCTGCGAAGTTGATGAGTTCACAAATTAGATTCATTTAGGGCTATATTTTGATAGGTTTACTTCAAATGCATATTTTGTCTCAATAACTGATGAAAAACCTTGAGTTTCAGGTATTTGAATTGAGAGACAAAGCATGGACTCTATCGAGCAAAAAGGAACAAGGCGGTTGAAAAGAATGAAGAAATGAAAGCTCGAAGATCGTCGAGTCAATTTGGCGAGTCACCGATAGGCCTGGATCCCGCCTAATGTTCCAGTGTGCTGAGCCCTGAAGGAAAAGATCAAGTTGGCGATGAAAGGGAGCAGTCGGTGCGTCGCCGAGCAGTTCTGCGAAAGAGCACCATATCGCCTAATGATTCAAAATGTGAAGAACTTGAAGGCTAAAGAAGAAAGACGATGAAATTTACCAAAAGGCGGATCACCGAGTGTATCGGTGATCTCGACTAATTGCGCCGAGTGATCCTTCACAGCACAAATTTTTGAACACTGTAAATACCTGTTTAATTTACTAGCTTAATATCGAACAATTACTAAATTTTAAAGTTTTTGAGCTGAGACTTAGCATATTTTGAGTTTTAGTTCTTAAAGGTTTTATAAGACTTTGTTCTTGAGCCTTCAAGATTTGAAAGGTTTCAATTCCAAGAAATTGGAAATGGGTTTCGAAGAATCTTCATCCTTGACGTGTTTAAAGACCTTATTTATCATACTCATTTGATGGAAACACCTATCGGTATCGATTTCTATCTCTTTTTCATGATTAACTAAAACACAATTCTTGGGGTGTGATTATGTGAATATGGGTTAAATTTACTGTTGGGTCTTGCTTATTGATAGCCTATTTGTTGTTTAAATATGATTTTGTTTAGTAGTTGTGTTTGAACTTAATGGGATTGTAGTTGCAAATAAGATTTCATGTATTGAGGTTGAGGTTTAGTTGATGTTCTCATGTATCCAAGACATTAAGGAATTCATAGGGCTTCTCGGAATCAAATTCGAGTAAGTAGAACTCCCAAAATTGATTTTGGTGTGAAAGGTATATGTCGGAATGTCAAGGGAAGATGTTGTGTTGTAAAAATGGCCTAATCTGGAGCTTAGAGGTTTTGATTTTTCGTAAATCCTGCTATAGTGGGAGGCGTACCCCAATAGCGATGCTCAGACCGCTATATCGGGGTAATTTTCGCTATAGCGGCACCGCTGGAAGATGACACGTACTTAACACAAAACAATACATAACATACCAATAATTATCAAGCACATAGACTCTCAGTCACATGTCATGAAACAATACACTTGAGTCCACCAATGCATAACTACATGTCCCACATGATTACAATGCAAATGATTGGCCCTCTTATGCAACACAATAACATATTTGGTTCTCTCACGGAACCTAAACCCAAGTTGTTAGTGTATCGATGTGGTACATGAGCCATCCATAGTTAGTGTACTGGCATGGTACCCGAGTCATCCATATTTAGTGTACTGACATAGTATCCGAACCATCATGCTCAATCACGTAACACAATGAACAAGACCACTTGAAAATCACAAGTCACAATCACAAGTTAATTGCATGAGATTACCTACATGATGTCATTTCATATTAGGGGTGGCACATGGGTGGATTGGATCAGATTTGGATAGATTGAATATGAATTGAGTTAAAATAGATTAAATCACAATCCACCCATATAAAATATGGGTAAATATGGATTTGGTCAAATATGGTTTGGGTAAAATAGTTGTAACCCACTTTAATCTCCTAAAGCAAAAAAAAATATCAAATCAAAGCTAAGTTCTTAATAGCTCAATCCCTACCACCCCATCCT
>JAJONW010040736.1:0-14584 GCA_029582385.1 Solanum tarijense
TTGGTTCTTGCCCCCCCCCCCCCCCCTTAATAATTATGTCTATGCACTATTTATAGATGTAGGAACCCTAAAATAAAATAATTGAGTTCAAGACAAATTAGGAAATTAAAACCCAAACAGAATTGAATTCCTACGTTTTACGCGTGAACAGTAACCTCCTTAGACTTCCGCCGCCTTCGATAGTTGGAGTCTTGGAGATGCCTTCAATGACTGCCACGTGACAGCATATTCTTTTTTCAATTTGAACGCTGCAACGTTATAGTTTATATAATATTATATTAAATTTAATTCATTAAGTTGCCTGCTTGATTTCCTTCTTCAACCTTCCATCTTTAATTCGTTTTAGCTACAAACTTCTTCAAATTTACGTCAATTTACTCCTACAAATAAAATACACTATTTAGCACAATTTATAAAATTAATGCTCAAAAAGGACAAATATAAATAATAAATATGAGGCAAATAATGATTAAAAATATGTATTTTTAGCCTCACATCAGTATCCAGCCAGTCCAACGAAGTTCCTAACCTCAGTCACAGAAGTGGGCCTAGCCCAACCACGAATGGCCTCAATCTTCGTTGGATCCACCATAATACCATCCTTGTACACTACGTGCCCCATAAATGTCACAAACTCAAACCAAAACTCACCCTTTGAGAACTTGGCATAAAGCCGCTGGTCTCTCAAAGTTTGGAGCACAATCCTCAGATGTTGCACATGCTCCTTTCTACTCCGCGAGTATACAATTATATCATCGATGAAAACTATAACAAAGGAGTCTAGATAGGGCCTGAATACATGGGTCATCAAATCCATGAAGGCATCAGGGTCATTAGTCAACCCAAAGGACATCACTAGGAACTCATAATGACCATAACGAGTCCTAAATGCGGTCTTAGGGATATCCGCTGCCCTAATCCTCAGCTGATGGTACCCGGACCTCAAGTTGATCTTAGAAAACACAACAACTCCCTGGACCTTATAAAACAAGTCGTCAATGCGAGGTAGGGGGTAACAGTTTTTCACCGTCACCTTGTTTAACTGCCTGTAGTCGATGCACATCCTCATAGACCCATCCTTCTTCTTAACAAAAAGAACGGGGCACCCCAAGGAGATACACTGGGCCAAATGAATCCCTGATCCAGGAGACCCTAAAGCTGAATACCGAGCTCCTTAAGCTCTGCGGGGGCCATCCGATAGGGTGGGATAGAAATTGGCTTAGTAACCGGCTCCAAGTCTATAGTAAAGTCGATATCTCTCTCCAGGGGTAGGTAGGCCAGGAAAGTCAATAGGGAATACGTCTGGAAGCTCACAAACAACCGGCACTGAGCCAACGGAGGGGGCCTCGCTAGATACATCTCTAACATAAGCCAAATAGGCTAAGCACCCCCATCTACTAACCTCTGGGCTTGAACATAAGAGATAACCCCAACTGGTGTGCGACTAAAAGACCCCTGCCATACCACTGGGGGTATGCTAAGCATGGCTAAGGTAACAATCTTGGCATAACAGTCAAAAACTGCATGATGAGGGGCTAACCAATACATGCCCATGATGGTGTCGAATTCAATCATATCAAGCAGAATGAGGTTCGCCGGGGTATCTTGCCCCTGTAGAGTGACCACACAACATCTACACACCTGTCCACTACTAAAGAATCTCCTACCGGAGTCGAGACACGCAACGGTATTGCTAGAGGCTCAGGGATCATACTCAATAGAGGAGCACAATAAACAGACACATAAGAATAAGAGTGAAACAAATGAGATTCCATGAAACCAATTTAGAAATACGATGCACAAAAATGATACAAAACAGGGAATCTTCCTAACGACATCCTGTAGCATCTCGAAGATTCCTAAACTATGACTAGAGGAGATTTGTAAACAAGAAGCATTACAGAAATGTCACTATTCCCGAGCTATGAAAGAAAGAAAACACAAATCCCGGACCTCGAACCGCGAGTCAGTATCCCTATAGTAGATACACCGATAGAGCCGAACTCTACAAGGGATAGCACAGAGCTCGGACCTCGAACCGCGGATGTCGACTACCCGTAGATAAAGTGATATAGCTCAAGGGGGTAGGAGCGAACTTTGTGTGTTGACTCCATTATAGGAGGGTAAATAAGAAGCAACAGTTAGAACAGATCCAAGACCTCGAACTGCAGGTGAAACCTCCTGTTAAGTTACCACGACAACGTAAAGTCATGGGCAACTCTTCGTAACAATCTTCTATATAATCTAACCATCTCACGGTGACAAGATAACCGAACTGAAGCTGTATGTATCACCGAACGGACCCGGAGGGCGGCCGAAAATGTAGAAAGTTAGGATCATATGGGAATTACGGATGTTAAGGCCCCATAGCTAAGTCAGTGCCTGGCTAAGTCTCATCTCTATCAGACCCAAGTCTACTATATCAGTCTACCGCCGCTCAAAGTCACACCGAGGAGGAAATAATATAATCTATCGGCTCTGAACAATCGTGAGTCTATGGCATTACTAGTCTAAGTCTAGACTAAGGCCAAACATTCTCCAATATAACTCATAAGTCAAAACCAAGCCAAACAAGAAAACAAAGATGATCAAATATAACAATTCAAGTACCCGATGAATCTAGAGACAACCTAAATATGAATTTTATGGAACAAAGCATGCTAATCTAGTTCCCCGACCCAATATTAATGCAAATCCACATATTCTCACACATTCAGACTCAATCTAAAAGAAAAGGGAAGTCGTAGCCTACCTGTAGGCCAAACACGCGCGCTCCGAACTACTCCACCAGAGATTTTCCCTTCCAAACGGCCTCGGATCGCTGCCACGCTGTCAAAAACCGAATCACAACGTTGTTACGGTCGTTTATACACTAAATTTGAAAGAAGCAGAGGCGGACCAATTTTGAGCTCAAAAATGGGAAAAGTGGGACCCACGTTAGAAATTCTGAAATTAACCCCAAAAATAGGTTCTAAACAGCTCCCCAAACTTGTGTTCCAAATTGGAACACAATTTGGGACTCGAAACATTCCTTACACGAACATGCAACGAAAAACTCAAAATTACACTAAAAATAAACAGCAGTGGCAGCTGCTATTTACAAGAAATTACCAGAAATGAGGGCCCAACTAGTAAAACCAACCACACCACGATGGTTCTCATGAATAACCCCACAATCTAGGCTCTTGAATCACCAAATTTGGACCTAAAATGGCCAAGAAATCATCTTCCAAAATTTTCCAAAAATTGAGCTCGAAAATGAGCTATGGCAGAAGCTAAAACATAATTCTTATCTCCAACGAAGCTTCAAATACGAATTCCAACAAGGCCAACACGTTCTCCTCAAAAAACCACTCAAGATAGCCCCAAGAATCACCAAAATCAGACCCAAAATGGCTGAGATATCAAGTCTCAAAAATTCCAAAAATCAAGCTCACAAAAAGGGTCGTGGCAGCAGGTATTTCACAAAATTTACCTCAAATGGAGACCCAAATCAGTTTCCGAGCTCACCAACGTGTTCCTTGCGAAACCCCCCACAAGATGGACCTTCGAATCACTAAAATCGGACTTGAAATGAGAGAGTTATGAAGGTTTGAAGTTGAGAAATGAGGCTGAAATGGTCTGCACCAGCTATATATATCAGCTGAAAAATTGATTTTTTATGCCAACTTTAACATCTCCAACGGGTTGCTCGAGATTCGTTCGGAACTCAAAAAAAATAAAATAGATATGCTACCCTACTAAATTTGATAGTTCAGACTCAACGGAGGAGTTGAAATTTACATCAGAGATAATCTCGATAAAAAGTTGGTCCCACTCCCAAAGACCATTTTAACCAAATTCCACTGAGGGGCTCGGAATGAGTCTGGAGGCCTAAGAGTCGAACGAAAGGTTGTTCTAGACCAAACTCGATATTCCAGGGCTAACCACACTGTCAGAATATTCATTCGGACACGTTTTCCAAAAATGTTGACCAAAGTCAACCGCTGGCCAATTTTCAAGGCTAAAACACTAAAAGTGGTTTAAACTCGCATAGAAAGCCTCGAGACTCAAGTCAACCACGCTTCTTGCCTAATTTGGCCATTTCGAAGCTGATGGAACTGTCATAATTCCGTTCTGAGGCTATTTTCCTGATAAACTGACTAAAAGTCACATTTCAAGTTTCAAGGCCTCTAAAACACGGAAAGCTGCACAAAATCCAAACGAACGATCGAACTGTCAGTGCCAGCAAGTCATAAATGACTTGGGGTTGCTATAGGAAAGCTCTAACTAACGAAAAGAAGATGGCTACACAGAAATGACCTGGAGGGTCATTACAACATCCACTACTAAAAGAACTTTCGTCCGGAAAGTAAGGATAAGGATATATCTGAGGGCTCAAATAAGTTAGGGAACTGCTCCGCATCTCCTACTCGGTCTTCCAAGTAGCCTCCTCGACTGGATGGTGTCGCCATTGGACCTTAAGTACAAGAATGGACCGAGAATGGAGCTGACAAACATCTCTGGCTAATATGGCTACCGACTCCTCAACAAAGGTCAGGCTGTCATCCAACTCAACTAAATCGTACTGTAGCACATGAGAATCATCTGGAATATACCGGCGTAGCATCGATACGTGAAAAACCGAGTGTATAGCTGAAAATAAAGAAGGTAGGGCTAACTCATAGGCAACATCACCAACCCTCCTCAGAATCTCAAAAGGTCCAATATATCTGCGGCTAAGCTTGCCCTGCCTGCCAAACCTCATCACGCCCTTCAAGGGCGACACCCGCAAGAACACCAGGTCACCAACAACAAAACACAAAGGACGACACATACGGTTAGCATAACTTTGGTGCCTGCTCTGAGTTGTCACCATAGCATATCGATACAAATAAAAGATCAAAATTTTACATTTTTCGTGATTGCCCAAAAAATATCAAAAAAAATTATTCATCAATGTCCGAAAAATATCAAAATCAAGAAAAAGACATAAAAACACCTCGAAAAATTCCTTAATCGCACCAATCGCCTTAGAATATCTAAACAAATAAAATATCAACATATATATTCTTTTGAGACTACCCCGAAAAATATCAAAATCTTAATTCCTAAACGTCTGAAAAATATAAGCATCAAGAAAAAGACATAAAACACCTCAAAAAATTCTCGAATTGCACCAGTCACCTTAGAATATCGATACAAATAAGATATCAAAATTTTGTTATTTTTCGTGACTGCTAGAAAAATATCAAAAATTTTAATTCGTAGAGGTCCGAAAAATAGAAAATCAAGAAAAAGACATCAAAACACCTCAAAAAATTCTCGAATCGTACCAATCACCTTAGAGTATCTATACAAATAAATTATCAAAATTGTATATTTTTTCGAGACTGTTTGAAAAATATCAAAAAAATATTATTCTTAAACGTCCGAAACATATAAAGATCAAGAAAAAAAAGACATAAAAATACCTCAAAAAATTCTTGAATCGCACTAGTCACCTTAGAATATTGATACGAATAAAATATCAAAATTTCACATTTTTTTGTACCTATCCGAAAAATATCAAAAATTTTAATTCGTAACCGTTCGAAAAATATAAAAATAAAAAATAAGACATAAAAACAGCTCAAAAAATTCCCGAATCGTACAAGTCACCTTAGAATATCGATACGAATAAAATATCAAAAAATGTAATTCCTAAACGTCCGAAAAATATAGAAATCAAGAAAAAGGCATTAAAGCATCTCAAAAAAGTCCCGAATCGCACCAGTCACCTTAGAATATCGATACGAATAGAATATCAAAATTTCACATTTTTTCGTAACTATTCGAAAAAATATCAAATATTTTAATTCGTAAACGTCCGAAAATTATAAAAATCAAGAAAAAGACATAAAAGCACCTTAAAAAATTCTCGAATCACACCAGTCACCTTTAAATATCGATATGAATAAAATTTCAAATTAATAGTTTTTCGTGACTGCCCGAAAAATATCAAAAATTTTAATTTGTAAACATCCAAAAAATATAAAAAATCAAGAAAAAGACATATAAATAACTCAAAAAATTACCAAATCGCACCAGTCAGCTTAGAATATCGATACGAATGGAATATCAATATTTTATATTTTTTCGTAACTGCCTGAAAAATATCAAAAACATTAATTCGTAATAGTCTGAAAAATATAAAAATCAAGAAAAAGACGTAAAAAACCTCAAAAAAATTCTCGAATAGCACCAATCATCTTAGAATATCGATACAAATGGTATATCAAAATTTTACCTTTTTTCATGAATGCCCTAAAAATATCAAAAAATTTCATTCGTAAAGGTCCGAAAAATATAAAAATCAAGAAAAAGATATCAAAACACTTCAAAAAATTCCCGAATCGTACCAGTCACCTAAGAATATCTATACAAATAAAATGTAAAAAAATTACATTTGTTCGTGACTGCCTGAAAAATATCACAAATATTTATTCGTAAACGTCGAAAAAAATATAAGAATTAAGAAAAAAACATAAAAACACCTCAAAGAATTCCCGAATCGCACTAGTCACCTTAGAATATCGATATGAATAAAATGTCAAAATTTCACATTTTTCGTAACTGTCTGAAAAATTTCAAAAATTTTAATTCGTAAACGTCCGAAGAATATAAAAATCAAGAATAACAAATAAAAATACCTCAAAAAATTCCCAAATCGCACAAGTCACCTTAGAATATCGATATGAATAAAATATCAAAATTTTACATTTTTTCGTGACTGCTCAAGAAATATCAAAAAAATTTAATTCGTAAACATCGAAAAAATATAGAAATCAAAGAAAAAGACATAAAAACATTTCAAAAAAGTTCCGAATTACACCAGTCACCATAGAATATCGATTTGAATTAAATATCAACATTTCACATTTTTTCGTTACTGTCCGAATAGTATCAAATATTTAAATTCGTAAACGTCCGAAAAATATAAAAATCAAGAAAAAGACATAAAAGCTCGTCAAAAAATTCCCGAATCGCACCATTCACCTTAAAATATCGATACAAATAACAAATCAACATTTAACATTTTTTCGTGACTACCTGAAAAAATATTTAAAAAAATTATTTGTAAAGGTACAAAAAGTATAAAAATCAAGAAAGAGACAAAATAACACCTCAAAAAATTCCTAAATCGCACCAGTCACCTTAGAATATCGATACGGATAAGATATCAAAAAAATTACATTTTTTCGTGACTACCCAAAAAATATCAAAAATTTTAATTCGTAAACATCCGAAAAATATTAAAATCAAGAAAAAGACATGAAAACACCTCAAAAAATTATCGAATCGCACCAGTCACCTTAGAATATCGATACGAATAATGTATTAAAACATTAAATTTGTCGCGACTCCCCGAAAAGTATCAAAAAATTTAATTCTTAAACATTCGAAATTATAAAAATAAAGAAACAGACATAGAAACACCTCAAAAAATTCTTAAATCGCACAAGTCACGTTAGAATATCGATACGACTTAAATATCAAAATTTACATATTTTTCGTCACTACCCAAAAAATATCATAAAATTTAATTTGTAAACGTCCGAAAAATATATTTAAAAAAAGACATAAAAACATCTCAAAAAAATTCTAAATCGCACCAAGTACCTTAGAATATTGATACGGATAAAATATCAAAATTTCACATTTTTTCGTGACTGTCAGAAAAATTTAAAATTTTTAATTTGTAGAAGTCTGAAAAATATAAAAATCTACTAAAAGATATAAAAACACCTCAAAAAATTAACGAATCGGACCAGTCACCATAGAATATCGTTGCGATTGAAATATAATTTTTTTTTTCATTTTTTCATGACTAGCTGAAAAATATCAAAAATTTTAATTCCTAAATGTCCGAAAAATATAAGAATTAAAAATAAGAGAAATAAAACGTCAAAAAATCTTGAATCGTACCAGTCATCTTAGAATATCTATACAAATAAAATATCAAAATTTCACATTTTTCGTGACTACCTGAAAAATATTTTAAAAAATTATTCGTAAACATTCGAAAAATATAAAAAACAAGAAAAAGTCATAATAACACCTCAAAAAATTCCTGAATCGTACCAGTCACCTTAGAATACCAATACGAATAAAATATCAAAATTTCATATTTTTTCGTGACTGCCCAAAAAATTACAAAAATTTTAATTCGTAAACGTCCGAAATATATAAATATAATAAAATGACATAAAAACACCTCAAAAAGTTTTTGAATCACACCAGGTACCTTAAAATATCGATACTAATAAAATATCAAAATGTCACATTTTTTCCTGATTGTCCAAAGAATATCAAAAATTTTAATTTGTAAACGTCCGAAAAATATAAAAATCAAGAAAAAGACATACAAACACCTCAAAAAATTCCCTATCACCAGTCATCTTAGAATATTGATACGAATAAACTATAAAAAAACTTCACATTTTTCGAAACAACCCAAAAAATATCAAAAATTTTTATTAGTAAACGTCTGAAAAATATAAAAATCTAAAAAAGACATAAAAACAACTCAAAAAATTCTCGTATTGCACCAATCACCTTAGAATATCGATACGAATAGAATATTTAAATTTTCAATTTTTTCGTGACTACCCGAAAATATAAAAATCAAGAAAATAACATAACAACACTTCAAAAAATTCACGAATCGCACCAGTCACCTTAGAATATCGATACAAGTGAAATATCAAGATTTATAATTTTTTCGTGATTGCCTGAAAAATATCAAAAATTTTAATTCATAAATGTCCGAAAAATATAAAAATGAAAAAAAGACATAAAACACCTCAAAAAATTTTCGAATCGCACCGTACACCTCAAAATATCGATACAAATAAAATATCAAAATTATAAAAAATTTCATGATTGCCCGAAAAATATAAAAAATTTTGATTCGTAAACGTCTGAAAATTATAAAAAATAAGAAAAAGACATAAAAATACCTCAAAAAAATCTTGAATCGCAACAGTCACCTTAGATTATCTATATGTATATAATATCAAAATTTTACAATTCTTCGTGACTGCATAAAAAATATACAATTTTTAATTCGTAAACGTCCAAAAAATATAAATGTCAAGAAAATGACATAAAAACACTTCAAAAAATTCCCAAATCGCACCAGTCACCTTAGAATATCTTTACGAATGGGATTTCAAAGATTTCAATTTTTTCGTGACTTCCAGTAAAATATCAAAAATTTGATTCGTTAACGTCTGAAAAATATAAAAATCATGGAAAAGACATAAAAATACCTGAAAAAATTCCCGATTCGCACCAGTCACCTTAGAATATTGATACGAACGAAATATCACAATTTTAAAATTTTTCGTGACTGCAGGAAAATATCAAAAATTTTAATTCGTAAACGTCTGAAAAATATAAAAATCAAGAATAAGACCTAAAAACACCTCAAATTTTTTTTGAATCGCACCAATCACCTTAGAATATCTATACGAAATGGAATATCAAAATTTGAAATTTTTTCGTGATTACCTGAAAATTATCAAAAATATTTATTCGTAAACATCCGAAAAATATAAAAAATCAAGAGAAAGACATTAAAACACCTCAAAAAATTTCTGAATCATACCAGTCATCTTAGAATATCTATACGACTAAAATATCAAAATTTTACATTTTTTCGAGAATGCATGTAAAATATCAAAAACATTAATTCGTAAATGTCCGATAATTATAAAAATCAAGAGAAAGAAATAAAAACACATCAAAAAAATCCTGAATCGAAGCAGTCACCTTACAATATCAATACAAATAAGATATCAAAATATCACATTTTTTTGTAACTGTCCGAAAAATATCAAAAATTTAAATTTTAAACATCTGAAATATATATAAAAATCAAGAAAAACACATAAAAATACGTCAAAAAATTCTCGAATCACTCGAGACACCTTAGAATATCGATAAAAAGAAAATATCTAATTTTACATTTTTTTGTGATTGCCAAAATAATATCAAAAATTTTAATTCGTAAACGTCCGAAAAATATAAGAATCAAGAAAAAGACATAAAAGCACCTCGAAAAATTATCAAATCGCACCAGTCACCTTAGAATATCGATACGAATAAAATATCAAAATTTCACTTTTTTTCATGACTACCCAAAAAATATCAAAAAATTTAATTCGTAATCGTCCGAAAAATATAAAAATCAAGAAAACATAAAAACACCTCAAAAAATTTCTTAATGGTACCAATCACCTTAGAATCTCTATACAAATATAATATCAAAATTTTAAATTTTTTCTTGACAGCCGAAAAATATCAAGAATTTTAATTTGTAAACGTTCGAAAATAAAATGTTCATGAAAAAGGCATAAAAATACCTCAAAAAATTTCTGAATCGCACCAAATCATCTTAGAATATTGATACGAATAAACTATCAAAATTTTACATTTTTTTCGTGATTGCCTGAAAAATATCAAATATTTTGTTTTCGAAACATCCGAAAAATATAAAAATCAAGAAAAAGACATAAAAACACCTCAAAAAATTCCTGAATCGCACCATTCACCTTAGAATATGTATACGAATAAAATATCAAAATTTCACATTTTTTCGTGACTGCCCAAAAAATATCAAAAGTTTTATTTCGTTTCACGTTCGAAAAATATAAAAATCAAGAAAAAGATAAAAAAACACCTCAAAAAATTCTCGAATCGCACCAGTCACCTTAGAATATTGATCAAAAAGAATATCAGAATTTCTCAATTTTTCATGATTGCCCGAATAACATCAAAAAATTTAATTCGTAAACGTTCGAAAAATATAAAAATCAAGAAAAAGACATAAATACACCTCAAAAAATTCCCAAATCGCACCAGACACCTTAGAATATCGATACGAATAAAATATTAAAACTTCACTTTTTTCATGATTGCCCGAAAAATATAAAAATCAAGAAAAAGACATAAAATCATCTAGAAAATTCACGAATTGCACCAATCACCGTAGAATATCTATAAGAATAAAATATTAAATTTTTTCGTGATTGCCTGAAAAATATCAAAAAATTTAATTTGTAAACGTCTGAAAATATAAATATCAAGAAAAAGATATAAAAATATCTCAAAAAATTTCCGAATCGCACCAATCACCTTATAATATCGATAGGAAAAAAAATCAAAATTTTACATTTTTCGTGATTGTCCGAATAATATAAAAAATTTTATTTCGTGAACATCCAAAAAATATAAAAATCAAGAAAAAGACATAAAAACACCTCAAAAAATTCCCGAATGCACCATTCACCTTAGAATATCTATACGAATAAAATAACAAAATTTCACATTTTTTCGTGACTGCCCGAAAAATATCAAAAAAATTTAATTTGTAAACGGCCGAAAAATATAAAAATCAATAAAAAGAAATAAAAACACGTCAAAAAATTATCGAATCGCACTAGTCACCTTATAATATCGATACGAATAAAATATCAAAATTTTACATTTTTTCGTGTCTGCCCAAAAAATATGAAAATTTTTAATTCGTAAACATTGAAAAAATATAAAAATCAAGAAAAAACATAAAAACACCTTAAAAAATTGCCGAATCGCACCAATCACCTTAAAAATTTGATACAAATAATATATCCAAATTTCCCAATTTTTCATGACTGCTCAAAAAATACAAACATGTTAATTCGTAAACATTCGAAAAATATAGAAATCAAGAAAAAAACATAAAACACTTCAAAAAAATTCCGAATCGCACCAATCACCTTAAAATATCGATATGAATAAAATATCAAAATTTTACATTTTTTCGTGACTGCCCGAAAATTATCCAAAATTTTAATTCGTAAACATTCGAAAAATATTAAAATAAAAAAAAGACACAAAAACACATCAAAAAATTTATGAATCGTCCCAGTCACCTTAGAATATAAATACGAATAAAATATCAAAATTTCACATTTTTTGTGATTGCCCGAAAAATATCAAAATTTTTAATTCATAAACGTTCGAAAATATAAAAGTCTAGAAAAAGACATAGAAACACCTCAAAAAATTCCTGAATCACACCACTCACCTTAGAATATCGATACGAATAAAAGATCAAAATTTTACATATTTTTGTGACTGCCCGAAAAATATCAAAAAATTTAATTCGTAAACGTTCGAAAAATATAAAAATAAAAAAAGACATGAAATACCTCAAAAAATTCTCGAATCGCACCAGTCACCTTAGAATATCGATACAAATAGAATATCAAAATTTTACCTTTTTTCGTGACTGTCCGAAAAATATCAAAAACTTTAATTCGTAAACGTCTTAAAATATAAAAATCAAGAAAAAGACATAAAAACACCTCAAAAAATTCCTGAATAGCACCAGTCACCTTAAAATAACGATATGAATTACATTTCAAAATTTACATTTTTTGGTGACTACCCAAAAATATCAAAAATTTATATTCCTAAACGTCCAATAAATATAAAAATCAAGAAAAAGACATAAAAATACCTAAAAAATTCACGAATTGCACCAGTCACATTAAAATATCTATACGAATAAAATATCAAAATTTTACATTTTTTCGTGACTGCCCAAAAAATATAAAAAACTTCATTCGTAAAGGTCTGAAAAATATAAAATCAAGAAAGAGAAATAAAAACACCTCAAAAAATTCCAAAAATCGCACCAGTTATCTTAGATTATCGATACGAATAGAGTATCAAAATTTTACATTTTTTCGTGACTGCCTGAAAAATATCAAAAATATTAATTCGTAAACGTTCGAAAATATAAAAATCAATGAAAAGACATAGAAACACCTCAAAAAATTTCTGCATCGCACCAGTCACCTTAGAATATCGATACGAATAAAGTATCAAAATTTACATTTTTTAGTGACTCACTGAAAAATATCAAAAAATTTAATTTGTAAACATCCAAAAAATATATATAAAAAAAAGATATAAAAACACATCAAAAAATTTCCGAATCGCACTAGGTACCTTAGAATATCGATATAAATAAATTATCAAAATTTCACATTTTTTCGTGACTACTCAATAAATTTAAAATTTTTAATTCGTAAACGTCTGAAAAATATAAAAATCAAGTAAAGGATATAAAAACACCTCAAAAAATATCCGAATCGCACCAGTTAGCGCAGAATATCGATGCGAATAAAATATCAAAATTTCACATTTTGTCGTGACTACCCGAAAAAATATCATGAATTTAAATTCGTAAACGTCCGAAAAATATAGAAATCAAGAAAAAGACATAAAAACACCTCAATAAATTCCTTAATCCCGTCAGAATATCAATACGAATAAAATATAAAAATTTCACATTTTTCGTGACTGCCCAAAAAATATCAAAATTTTTAATTACTAAACATTTGAAAAAAGGTGACTCTTCTTCTTCGTGCTCTCAACGTATGTTAGTTAACGTGCACAGAGGTGGGCTATGGCGAGGGGAAGAGGCAGAGGAAGGGGACGTGGCCGAAAAATTCCTTCAATGATAATAAGAAGCTCAATAGGTACTCGTGTGGAAGGAGAAGAGGTACAAATGCAAGAGCAATCCAAAACCCTACAACTGAATGAAAGAGGAACAATAGAAAAAGTAACAACATCGAGGGCTGAAGTAGTGAGGCGATTGAGCTTAAATACTCCACCAACTATTGCAGGAGAACCTTCAGATCTGGAGTATGAGGAAGAGAAAGAGACTGAAAGCAATGGAACAGTAAATGTAGATACATAAAACTTTGTTGATACAACAAGGAATGCTGGTGGGCTGTCTAAAGGGAAGGATAAGAGTACAGATGAACAATGGACTAATATGTTTAAGAATAATAGAGCAGCCAACAATGGTATGAACTTGACCTATTTCCCTCCACAAATAGTTGATGGTCAAACTATGGTTCAGCTGGAAGAAGTTGAAAGTGGAAGAGGATAAATGGAAATGTGCTTTTATTGCTTATGTGATTGGGGAATCCCCCGGGTATAACACAATACATAAGTATATAACAATGAATTGGACGGCTGTGACTAAATCAGATGTATACCTACATGAAGAAGGGTATTACATAGTTAAGTTTTAGAATCTCAGCAATATAAATGAGATCCTATATACAGGACCCTATACTATCAATAATAGACCTATCATTTTAAAACAATGGAGTCTAGAATTTGACTTTGGGAATTAATTTTTAACTGAAATTCCTTTGTGGGTGATGTTTCCCAAATTGCCACTTAATTGTTGGGGTGTTGGATCATTAAGCATAATAGCTAGTGCGATTGGAGTACCTTTATTTGCTGATGAATGTATCATGAAGCAAATAAGAATTTCATATGCTAGAATGCTCATTGAGGTTAATGTTACTAAGACTATACCTCAACAGATAACAATTATGGATTCCAATGGAGGAACATTTATGCAGGAAGTGGTGTTGGAATGGAGACCTCAATTTTGTGATAAATGTCAGAAGATAGGTCACCAATGTCAATCAAGCATAACAACTAAGGAAGAGCGACCAAAGAAGAGACAACCAGGGAAGAAAGTAACTCA
>JAJONW010040737.1:0-20081 GCA_029582385.1 Solanum tarijense
TTTAAATATGTTGATTGTTTATACAAACCTATGAATAACAGATTTAACTTCAGAATTGCATGTTATAATAATATTTGGTTCCTTCTCTATCAACATTGTAATACAATTGTTGCAAACCAAGTATGACCATACATGGTCAAGTTCCAAAAAGGCAATTTTTGCAGCAATCCAAAAGGAAGACTCCTTTGAATTTAAAATAACATTATAATAAAGTTAATTAGACAAATTATAAAGTAAATATATTGTGAGAAAATTAATTATTGATTATTAGACTCACTTCACAACATTTAATCAAATCACGAAGATATGTAAAAGAGACAAATTCTTTAGACGACTCATCCGAAATAGAATGATGTTTTTGAGAACTTGTCAGGGAGAGCCTCTCATATTTATAATCACATGATAAAATCAATCTGCAAAAATATTCATAACATATAATTTTGATATAATTCAAAATAAAATAATTTTCTCACCTTTCATTAAATTTAGTAGGCTGAGGTAGATTAGGATTAATCCAGATATTAATTTGATACCAACAACTACACACTTAGTAGATTTCTGTTGATTAATGTTAAACAATGTCAAAATATATATATATATATAATAAATTTGTATTTTAAATACATTTAATAAAATTACAATGTTTATACCTTTAAATTTGTGAGCCTTTATTAATTGACAAACCACAATCAAAGGGTATTTTCTCTTTGCCTTGTCGTCTTTTCACACCAGATCAACCACATAGTCCAATGTAAGGTTAGTGACGGGAACTTAGCTATCTTTTGGTCAGATTTTCCGGGGTTGGTTCCTCTACTAGAATAGGTCTCGAATGCCTCACTTCTCTTACTTTCGGTGGTTATCTTGAATTAGAAGATGGTCACCGACCCTAAGCAAGATCGGTTCAGTAGGCAACTTCACGCATCTTACACAGAGGTTCATCTGTAAATCCCATTAAATGTGGTTGTATTTGATCCACAAGGTCACCTCATAATGTTGTTGACAGTTTATTTTTACTGTATGAATGGAATGTTATTAAATTTTAATAAATGAATATATATAATAATAAAGTTATATTAATAATAATTACATATGATCTTCTAGAACCATATTGATGAAATAACTATTATTATCTCCTTGTTGTATCATTTGAATTTGTTGATATGTGAAAACATATCCAACAACATCTGCCCAGAAAATAAATTAGTAATTTTGTAAATTAAAAAGATAAAGAATGGAATAACATATCATTATTACCCAAAAGCTCTGTCTTATCAACATTGTGATGAATTGTCAATTGTTCAAAGGTGCGGATATTGAATATATCCATAAAAGAAGATGTATCTTGAATTTTCGTAACTTTTGTATTCAAAGTGAAGGTAAGCTTTTATTTGTGTGTTGTTGTCTTAAATTTCATATTATTTCGGTCAAACCACAAAGTAATTTATTTGATAAATACCAAGTTCATATAGATTTTCTCTGAAATGCTTAATTATGAACTTTCTAAGTGATGCATGTATACGATCGCCCTATAATAAAATCAAAGATTATTTTATGATAATTTTTATAGAGTATATAAAAACTATTAGTTTGAGTATTACCTTTTCGTCCTGTAAAATCATCTCCAAAGAGTAAGGTATTTCTGGTTTGAATTTATCAGGATCCACAATCGAATAACACGAACTTTCAAGTTCCATTGCATTGATTTGGATGTAATTTCTGAGATTGTGTAAAATTGCAAAGCCATGTATATTATTGAATATCGTAGAACAATGTAAAGTTATGTAAAGTTATTACTGAAATATGTTTATATATATTACGTCAATTTAAAGATGCAGTGAATAATGTAGTTTAAGTTTCCTTGTTTAGTGTATGGTTATTGAGAAATTATAGCGAGGAGTTATAAAACTGCCTTGTTTGTATTTATCGATAAAAATATATTTATTGGTTGGTATAAATTTTAAATACAAAATACTAATATATTTAGACTCCTTACATAATGAATAGGCTCATCATTTAGCTATATATCCAATCAGTTTTCAAGACTCTAAGAAAAATAAATCAACTATGCAATTATGAATTGTCACGACCCAGACCGTCGTGATTTGCACCCACACTCCCATAGGAGAACCAATACTATAACCCAACTAACCAAATTTATGAAAACTACAACATTTAAAGATATAGAAGCAAGTTTAAATGCAAGAGTCAAATAGAGTTCCCATAAACTCTCAAAAGATCTAACAACGACTAACAAAACAATGCACAAAATAATTCCCTAGAACCTCAAAGTCAATGTACCAAAACTCTAACAAGGATCATAGGTCTAAGGAAGTGTGTACAACCCAAACTAAACATAGGAATATCTAATGAACTACTCTTAGTCCGCAAAGATGGACTAAACAAAAGAAGAACTCAGTGAAGCCTGAAAGAACTGGCTCACCCTTGAATTCGACGACGATCACTAATCTTCTAAATGAGGTCTGTCAATAGCTGCTTGAAGATGCTCTATACTCAACAAAGAAAGAGGAAGTGCAGTATCACTACACCACCACAATGTACTTGTAGAATCACTCGGTTATTCCAATTAGTGCAACAAAAGCAGGTCATTACAACATCATAAACATCCATACATCAAACATAAAAATATAATTATCATTTCTGGATCAAAGTACAATTCCACATTCTCAACAATAAGCGTGTACAAAACAAATCATTCGTCCTCTTATGAAACCTAAACCCAAACAATTAGTTAGTGTATCGGATCGTGGCACCCGTTTCAAATTAGTGTGTTGGATCGTGACACCCGTTCCAATATTCATGTCGGTACGTGACATCCAATTACAGTTAGTGTGTCGGATCGTGACACCCGCTCCATTCAACATACCACAATTACAATCACAAAGTACATTCTCATAATCATGTAACTAAGAGGTGATTCATGGCATATAGTTATTCGTTCATACTCATTTACGATTAGTGTGAACAATAATGCAACATTCACATATATACATGCAATACAATAAAGCAATTACAAATATATATCACACAAACATGAAATCACAACCATCACCTACCTCGAACAAAGCTTGAATCCCATAAGAAACTTGATTCTTCCCTTTTCGGATTCTTTCTGCTTGTTCTTGGTCTACAAACAATCAATATAACACAAGGATCAGTAATTGAAGCATAATTACCGGATTACAATGAAAATCATCAACCCTAGGCCAAACCCTTGATCCCCATACCTAGTTTAGGATTTCTTCCACAAAAATTCTCATATCAAAACTCTCTCTCATCGATAATTACCCAAGGAACTAAGTTCTACGGATCAAAAAATGGTTTTGGGGAGTTAAAACCTTACCTTAAGCCTCAAGAATGGTGAAAAATTGTCAAGAAAACCCTTGGGGTTGTTCGTTAGCTCTCAAGGTCAAAAAGTGCAGAATAATAACATTTTTGGGTTTTAGTACCGACTGATTTCATGACTTTCCTTCTGTGTCGACCTAATCCCGCTACAGTGGCCCTTCCCTGGCGTCCCGCCATAGTGGCTTGCATGGAAACAGAGAGATTAATTCAGAGCTTAAAATCCCTGTTTTATAACACATCTTCAACCCATGACACTCAGATATTACATGTTCACACTAAGATCAGTTTCAGGAGTTCTACTCGCCTGAATTCGATTTCGTAAAGTCATATGGATTCCTTAACGCCTTAGCTATCTACTCATGTAATCAAATTCATAACTAGATCTCTCATTCGTTACCAGATTTCCCTAGACCTTACTGACTCTGATTTCATCCAAATTTGGACTAAGTTAGGAAATTCCAGGTTACCCCGAAAAAGTTTTATGACCCAAATTCTCTCCCTATTGGATTTTCCCTAACGGTGGAATTAGGTCATTACAATAGATACAAATTTATCCATCACTCATCTCCGAGTGATCAACTAGGAAAGACTAGCTAAAGTAAGGGTCGAGTAGTACATGAATCGTTGAACAATTGGGGATATTTGTCTCGCATATCCTTATCTTACGGACATCAAAATCAAGAATTGCAACTAGTTCTTCCTCATACATAAGGTCTTGTTTAGCAAAACTAAATTTCACTTTATGATATAATCTTCGTCCCTAAACCAACCAATTGAAAACCTACACGTCCACCCATACAATGCATCAATGAAGTCATCACAATACTTCAGTGGTAATTATTGTTGTATGTACACTTAACTAAAAACAAATCTATTCACAATAACCACCAAAGTTGATCGTACACATGTCTGCAACATGTTAACAAGGACATTGACACAAACATCAGGACGAATCCTTTCTCACATAATCATGATAAATTCCTACATCAAAACTCGCCACAATTAGAGGTGAACCTGAACCAATCAACACACACTCATAATACCCAAACAATCATAGTTCTTATCAAGATCTCAATCTCACAACATAAATTCCCACGAGCTTAAGTTATAAAAAAATGATCTGTAGACATCAGACACTCATCGAGGGATATGTCCAAGCATACAAACCCTCTAACATATAACAACCTGGAAATCTAATAGGTTGAACTAGACCTTATGCGTGTATCATTGAGTTTGATGTGGAGTACTATGCTGTCAATCGAGTTCCCGAGCTTAAAATGAGGGTTATATGGGTTAAACGTCAAGGTACAACTCCCAAGGACCAACCAAGGGTCCTTGAGAAGGACCTTAATAAGGTCACCCAAAACTGCCCAAAAGGGGCCACCCACGGATGGGCATCTACGGACAGTAGATGGACCCAAGGCCTGTGGGAAGGGGTTGTGGATCAAGACCCATTTTAGGAGCTGCAGACCTGACCTACGAACCAGTAGTACGACCCGTAGGTCCACTCATAATTCTTGAGTGATGGGCGTGAGTCGTGCCCTGCAGTTCTGTTATGTATTGGCCAAATCAAGGGGCATTTATGTAATTCCTTTTTAATTGGTTTTAAGTAGGGGTTGTTTAATATAGTATTTGTACATATATATACATATATATATAAAGTATTTTAAGACATAAAACACCCTATTAACTCATTATATCTCAAGACCCCAAACTATAACCACCCATCCTCTCCAATATATCTCTCTAAGACTCCATTTAACGGCAAAGAAAGAAATCAAGTTAGAGCTTCAACAAGGGAGATTTTCAATACGAATTTGGTTGGATTCTACACCTAAGGTATGGGAGTCTTCATTATTGATTAAGTTTCATTCAAGGAGCCCTCTCAAAAGATGTTTTCAAGTTTCCAATTTCCCCAAACCTAGGGTTTTCAATCTATGGCATGGGTATCTTTCCAAAACGTTTTCAATTGATTAATTATGGTTTATTATTGTTGATTATGATGAATTAAGATTGGATTGAAGGATTATTGTTGTTTTATGATGAAAACTCCCCTTGGACCTATGATTTCCCCCACTTTAACAAATTGACTTGATGATGTGGGAATTGTTGAATATTGGCCCATTTATGTGATCAATGGTTGTTCTTGGTGTAATTACATGATTCTAGTATAATCAAGAATGTATCCTTGATTAACCTAAAGGTCTATGATGAAATTCATCTAGTCTAGTGTTATGTCATGAAAGAGGCAAATTGACGGTTTAAATGTGATCCTCCAAGAATGATAAACTTGTTTATGAATTCCTTAGATTAGATGACCTATACATGGATCACTTAAGGGTAAAGCTTCAAGACACAGATTGATTTTATTATGGCTTATATGAGGGATCATGGTTGTGTAGTATTGAGATTGGGTTTATATGTCTCATATATGACTATAATAGATCGAGAATGAGGCATGTGGTGACATTACATTGAGAACTAGGTATACATGATGAATATGTAGGACATTGCTTGAGATTAAGGCTTGTAACATGAAGATGATTCCTAGGGCTTTAAAGGGTAAAAGGTAAAATGAATAAACTAGGGATGCCAAGGCTTTAAGAAATGAGCTATTATGTATGTTGAGTTGCATATGGAATTTTTGTGAAAAGACTTCACCCACATGACCTACAATATGATTACATGAGTTTATGCATGAAGTAAAGGATCTACTTAATTCATGATTCTATCCATGTCTATTATAGTGAATGTTAGATGTGTTGACATAACATAATTTATGACCCTTGAATGCAAGATATAAAGAGTATGTACGATTATGATATTATGTGCATGTTTATGAATACTTTGAGAGTAAAGTGTCTATGATGATAATGTTGTTCTTGTGTCATTGGAAGGACAATCACATACACACACCCATGCATGAACATGACTAAGATATGACTAACATGTTGATGGTATTATTGAATCTTGATATTCCCCTTATCTAATGTGCAAATTCTAGATGTTTGGGTTGAATTGGTCCATAGCCCTTGAAGGTCATACTATGAAGGTTTGTACATGTTGTCAAGAATTGTGTATGAACTCATGATTCACTTAGAAAGGGAAGATCCTATGACTATTGTGTAATTCTGGTAGTTGTTGGAAGGTCATTCTCCCCTTACCCTTACACATGACTATGCATGAATTGTCTAGGACTATGATAATGGTGTTGTGTTGATTGAAAGGCTTTTCTCATTAACACTATGAACATGATGTGAAAGGTTTAGTCACATATTAATTATTCTAAGGTTGAAAGGATATTCTCACCTAATGAATCTATGAGCTATATCATGATGTTGTATTCGATTGAGTGTTAAGTCACCCTTCCATAAACATGAATTTAAGTAAAGACTTAACATGAACATAAAGGGAATTATGCTTAGCACCAAGTGGATATGAAAATGAGATAGAATATTTTATGCCAGTCAGTCCGGTTTCCCAATGGGTTCTCTTTACGCCAGTCAATTTGGGTTCCCAAAACATGTTATCTCATGAGATGGAAACCTTCTACGTCTGTCAGTCTGGGTTTCTAGTAGCAATCTCCTTATCCCATATCTATGTGCCCACATAGGTTCATAGCTAGTGGATCCATGTAAAAGCTAAACATGTTGGTTCTACCTTAGCCAAGTAGGACACATTTTTTTGGTGTGGGACATGACACCAGATTCTATGTAGCTTACATGGTCTATGTCACTTAAGGCTATTTCGCTACATGAACAAGAACATGAGCCATGACATGATCAAGAACAAGAATATGAACTATGAACAAGAACATGGGTTATGTACTATGGTTCCTTAAGAGGTTCTACTTAGAGTGAATGGGGGTATGGGACTTCATTCATGCATTGCACAAGTAGGCTTTGAGAGTGGGCATGGTAGGTTTCCCTTATGACATGATGCTTATGAGTTAATACATGTTTTATTATGAATTATGATTATGAACATGGACTAATCTTATGACTTCTTAATGACCTTTACTTAGTGTGAGTAGAGGGTATGGGACTTCACTTATACATTGCACAAGTAGACTTGTAAGGGGGTTGTGGTGTGGTTTCCTTATGCTATAAAGATATATGAACTTATATATGCATGATATGGATTATTGCTATGAGTGACTTTACTTATTACAATATATGAATATGAATGTCTCTCTGCCTATGAGTATTGGCTATGGATAAGGTCAAGGTATGTTATGCATGATCATGGTGGCATAGAAGTAATACTTAGTGTAGATAGGATTATGGGATCCTATCTATTCATTGCACAAGTATAGCTTAGGGTTGCTTATGTGATAGTTCTATTATGATGATATGATCTTGGTATGTAACTATGTATGTGAACTATGCCTTGTGAAGATTGGAGTATGCATTATGTTGTGTTGGAGACTATGCGTGTGATTATGAGGATATCCTTTATGCTATGATGAAATGTGAATGGTTTGTCTTATGAGCTACATTCTCCAACTATTTCAAAGATGATGTTCAAAAGTGGCAGATATCATGGTTTCAAATAAAATGTCCCTTTTATGCATGTTTTAAGGATTTTTATGCATGGCTTCCATACTTAGTACATGTTGTGCTAACCCCATCTTTCTACATTTTCTATTAGTGTAGGGTTTGGAGTTATTGGATTCCATTCTCGTGGCTAGGACCATTGTAGGTCTAGAAGAAGAAGATTAGTGAGTCCTCATAGTATTCGAGGGCTTGACCATATGTCATTTATGTCTTTCTTTTATGTTTTAGACTTATGTACGGGTTATGTCATTAACATTGTATCCAAGAGTTTCATTTTAAGTATTATAGATGGTTTGAGACATAGTGTTATAGATTTTGTCTCATTTTATAAAAGACTTCAATTGTAAAGAAAAGTTTTAAATTCCGCACTATTTTCCTATGTTCTTATGTTCAAGATATGCTATGAGGCTTGTATGAGACCCCTTCGGGGTCGAGTACGCCGTGTTACGTCTAAGGAACCCCTGGGTCATGACAAACATGGTATCAGAGCACAAGATTTTTGGGATTGTTTTAGGATGTCTCAAACTACGTCTAGTATAGTCTTGATCATAAATGTGAAGCGCGCCAAACTTATGAATAGGAGGCTATCGAATGTTAGGAAAACTTCACTTCTTCATTCTCTAAGTCGTGCCCTAGGGTTTAGCTTGACTAGATCTTTCTCCTAATGTGTGCCCTATGGTTTTCAGGATAGGACTACTTCAAGGGCTCATGTTGAAAGGAATTAGAAAGACAATATGGAGCAAGAGGTTCCCTTCCAAGCTCCTCCCCAAGCACCAATTGTCCCTATAGGGGATTATGTATTTAATTAGAAGATTAGGTATGGTTTTCTGTTGTTGACTCAAGTCGGGATAGAGATTCTGGAATTTTATGGGTCGAAGATAGAGGAAGATCCTCTAGAGTTTATAGGTGAGGTCTCTAGAGTGTTGAACCTTATAGGAGTAACTCCGGTAGAGAAGGTGGAATGAGCCGCTTACAAATTGAAGGATGTTGCTCTAGTGTGGTTAAGCAATGGAAAGGAGTGAGGCCGGTGATTTCCGTATCAAGGAATTTCATCCAATACTAAATGCCAACGATCGTTCATCAGTATAATAACCCAACTATGTGAGTTGGGGTCGATCCCACAAGGAGTAGTACTTCCTTCAAATTTAATAATCAAAGTACCATGACAACCTCTTCAATCAAACAATTCTTGCACAACTAATATTCAAGTTTCAAAATTTAGGTTTTACCTATAAATCCCAAATTCACACTTGATCACAAAAAAACGAATACTAGAGTTGAGCTTGAGGAATTGATCAACCAATTATTGAATCTCAACGAAGTAGATAAACGTTACTGCTCATAATGGGCTAATATGTGGGTAGGACAAACCATATATAAAGTAACTTTCTCTCGAACAATTACCTTTTCTATGTTGAATTCTCTCGAACTTCAACACCAATCGAAAGGTTCCCAGCTCTTTACCCTCGTCAAATCCACTCTTTCGAGCTGAATACAAAGGATGGATCACTTGTTTCACTCTCTAGAGCTGAAACCAAGGAAACCCACTACTAAGAACTCTAAAATTGTCAACTTGGTTCCATACCTCTCTCTCGAGCAAGTGCACTACACTGAAATTCACACACGCAGATGCGCAATTCAAGCTCAAAACACATCAACAACTTAGACCAACTTCAAATTAGCAACATTCTTTGCAACTACCAAACAACCACTAAGTAAATTCAACAATTGGCCCCATGATCAAAACCCCAAGTAAAGGGTTTTAGCCACTCATCTGAAAAATGAGAAAATCAAAGTCAATTATCACTCCCATAATTGGGTACAAAATGAAAATTACAAATGAAAATCAATTGATAATCTCATCTCTTACAAAATCTCTCCCAAAATATTAGTAAAAATCACTCACTAAACCCTTTAGTAGTGTTTTCTCTCTATGTAATTACTTCCTTCTTTTCTAAATGAATTTCTCTCTCTAGCCAAAACTAATTTAAACAAGTCTGAGGTGTCACTGCTTATGACTACTCGGCGAAGTAAGTAGGGTGTCGCTGACAGATCGGCGACTCGCCGATTGTTATTTATCTCGCCTTCATTTTTTGCTCTTTCTTGGTTAGGATACTTTACCTTTAGGCAATCCAAGTCAGGATCGCTAAATGACTCCGCGATTCGCCCTTTATCCTTCCATCTCGCCCATCAGCACTTGCGTGAATCTTCTTTAGTACTTTTAGCGACCTAGTTGTCCTTCGCCGAATAGATTAGCGATACGGCAGATTTAGTTGCTTCTCACCGAATTCACCCCCATTTTAGCTCCACCATTCGGTAACTTTAGGCGGCATCTTGGAAATTTGGTTTTTCACCGAATGACATTGGAGATTTGGCGATTCGCCGAATGACATCATCAATCAACAGGTCTTCATTTCTTCATTCCTTTAGCTTGCTTTATTCCTTTCTGCCCAATAGTGTCCATGCTTTGTCTCTAACTCCAAACACCTGAAACTCAAGAATTTTCATTAGTTGATAAGACAAAATATGCATTTGAGGACACTAAATCTATTGAAATAAATCCCTAAAATAGTCCAAATCATGGACTCATCAACACCCCCAACTTAAACTTTTGCTTGTGCTCAAGTAAAAAATCAAGTTCAGCAGTTCAAAAAGGATGTCTCAAACAGTGCTACACAAGACTCAAGCATGAATGCACGCAAAAAGACTCAACCTACTTTTGCAAATGTCAATTGTGCACTCAAAGATTCAAGTTGTAACTCACCATTACCAAAGAATCTAAAGCTCACTATACTTGCTTCAAATGGAAGTTCAAGCCCAACAAAGGTATTCAAATGCCCACACAAAAAGAATGATTCCATATTCGCTCAGCGGTTCATTCATTTAAAGTTCTAGAATCAAGATCAACACTCACACTCACAAAGATAAACACAGTGCATGATTTCACCCATAGGTTTACCCTTATTTTCCAATCGACTTTTGCTTCAGCTCATTCAAGATCAAAAAGGTCTTTTCAAGGCTTGTAATGGGGCTGAGTGTAATGGTATGGTCATTTAGGCTTATAGGCTAAAATCCTAATGAAATGTGATGTGAACAACACCTTCTTTCCTTTTCTTCATCATTTTCATTCAAGCTCAAAAGCCACCTCTTATTCATCCTCCTTGGACTATTGGAAACCCCATTTTCTTTGTATTTTCATAACTTTACTTCACAACTTTTGCTTTCTTTTTCTTTTTCAATTTTTTATATGTAGGGGTTCCATTTTTCTCAAAAATGGGCAAAAGGGACTTATTTGCATTTTATTGATTTACCTTTTCTTTTTACAAGACCCCCAACTTAGGCTTTTGGCCTAAGTTGGCTATTCAAACAAACAACAAATCATGAGGATTAAGGGTAATGGATCAATAAAAGGTCACAATGTTCTCAAGGTTCTTCCAAGAAAAGGGTGAGGCTTAAAGGGTGCTCAAAAGAGGTTCACACACTCACAAGGTAAGCCACAAACGAGGTACAATTTCAAATTGGTTCACACTCTTTAAAGTTGTCTAAGATCATCTCAAACAATTGCATCACCTAGTCAACCGGACCAACAGGGAAAATTCTAGGTGTCATTACACATGGTTCACGGTAGCTCATCACACAAGGCACTGACACCAATGTAAAACAAGACTCCACACTTTTTCTAGTGTGCAATGTTCATTACAAGAGACTCTATTCGATACTTGGCTAGTCACAATGAGATGCAAAGAGCTCACATATTGTCTATGCAACTTTAATTGGCCTCGTTGTAGCCGCACATTCATATTTTGTTCGATAAAGAGCACTATTCAGGTTATTAGTATTGATTAAACCGATACTAAAATTTGCACAAAAATAGCCACATTCCACACAAACAAGAAGTGTCAAAATGACGAGGAGGTTTGCTGAGGACACTGAGAAATCTTCACACCCACCAAAAGCAGTCTACATTGTCCCCAATGTGGGTAGAGAGTGGGCATTTACCGCAAATAAAATAGAACTAATAAATAAAAACTTACAAGAGATGAAAACAATCTAGTGTGTAAACAAGTAGAGCAGGGTAACGAGGAAGCTTCACTAAATGCTAGTTGGCACGGGAGTGAAACGGTCACCGAATGCTTTGGCGATTCGCCTAATGTTCTTCAGATCTCCCTTAGTTCCAGTAGGCTACACTCCCAGAGAAGGCAGATCGATGAAGATATAGGAGCTCACCTAATATATCGGCGATCTGCATAATGAATTTAGAGCATCGTCGGTCGATCCTTGAGGGACGTTGTCTGCATTGATTTGAAAGGGCATGAAAGTTGGGTCGCCTAAACACATCGGCGATACGCTGAGTTGTCTCACCGAATGTTCCAGAGTCTCAGTCTCATTTTTTAGATCCATAAGAAGAACCAAGTCGTGCTCACCGAAATGGTTCGGCGCTCGCCAAGAATATTGTTGTCTCGCTCATGATCCCACTCCTGCAAAGTGAACACACATTTTTTAAAACACTAACACTTGGGTTGCCTCCTAAGAAGCGATTTATTTAACATCGTGGCACGACGTGGAAATTCTCTCAAGCATCTTCCACGTACATCACCTCAATCAAGGAAATCTCCTGGCATTCTCCAAAGTTTAATTTTAAGCGCTGCCCATTCACCTTAAATGCAGGTCCGTCTTGACCCTCAACTTCTATGGCACCATTGGTGAATACTCTTGTCACTCTAAATGGTCTTGACCATTTGGACTTGTGTTTTCCGGGAAAGAGTCTAAGTCGGGAGTTGTACAGTAAAACCCAATCTCCTACCTTAAACTCTCTTTTAAGTATTTTTGCATCGTGCCACTTCTTCATTTTTTCCTTGTAGACAACTGAACTTTCCTAAGCTTTAAACCTGAATTCATCCAATTTGTTTAACTGCTCTACTCTCTCTTTTGAGGTTTTTTTCCAGTCAAAATTCAGAGCTTTCAATGCCCACAGGGCTTTGTGTTCTAACTCGACTGGTAGATGGAAAGACTTTCCAAAAACTAATTGATACAAAGACATACAAATTGGAGTTTTTTAAGCGGTGTGATACACCCATAGTGCGTCATCAAGATTTCGAGACCAATCAATCCTATTAACATTCACTGTCTTTGTCAGGATGCTCTTGATTTCTCGTTTTGATAATTCAACTTGATCGCTTGTTTGGGGATGATATGGAGTTGCTACTTTATGTTTCACTCCATACTTACTCAATGCAGCTGAGAACCATTTATTACAATAATGGGAAACACCATCACTGATAATAGCTCGAGGAGTACCGAATCTAGCAAAAATGTAGCATTTCAGAAATTGAACCACATTTCTCCCTTCGTTGTTTGGAAGCGCAACAACTTCTACCTATTCAGAAACATAATCTACTGCCACCAAGATATACTTGTTACCAAAGGAACTCACAAATGGGCCCATCAAATTGATTACCCAAAAATCAAATGGCTCGACTTCTAAAATGGGAGTAAAGGGTAACTCGTGTGTTTTCAACACTCCACCTTACTTCTGACATTGGGTGCAATTCTTCACAAATTCATGCGCATCTTTGCAGAGGAATGGCCAATAGTATCCAGTTTGGAGGACTTTAGAGGCTGTACTCACACCGCTATGATGGCCCCCAACCGGTGAAGCATGACAAGCATGGTGAATTTCCACTGCCTCTTCTTTCGGAACATATGGTCTGATGATATGATCCACACACTCTCGAAACAAGTATGGTTCATCCCAAAAGTACCTTTTAACGTCGAACATGAACCTCTTTTTTTGGTAGAAATTCAGCTCATCTGGCATTAATCCGCACACTATGTAATTGGTGAAATTTGCATACCAAGGAGTTTGTTTGAGAGTTATTGCAAACACTTGTTCGTCGGGGAAGGAATCGTTTATGTCAATCTCAGGCACATCATTCTCCTTGCCCTCCAATCTGGATAAGTGGTTGATATACCGTGGGTTTACGTATTTCTAACGCATTTCACTTAAGAGTTGTGTGTGTGTCTAGGGTCATTTTGTATTGGTTTTTATGTATTTTTCTCATATTTGCAGGAAATATGTTCAGACGTGGAAACCGAGAGACGCAGGTGAAGGATGTGCAGAAAAGGGCATCTACGGAGGTGATCCACGGACCGTAGGTCTACTCATGCTCCATAGATGGGTGTCGTAGATGGGCAGGAAAGGCTTGAAGGAAAATCAGGGAATTCTTGACCAAATATGGAATCACGTTTGCAATAGACGGAACGTAGATTGATCTACAGACTGTACTGCTGATCCGTCAAATGATTCAGACAGGGGTTCCAGTACCTGATTTTGAATATGCTAAGTATGGAGCTACGGAAGAGGATCCACGGACCTTATATCAATCCACGATCCGTACTGGTGCTTCGTCATTTGGTTCAGAGATTTGAAGATTTTGAAGTTAGAAATTTGCCCAAGCCCTGAGTTACGGAATGCACCTACGGACCGTAGATCAACCCATGGTCCGTAGGTCTGTATCGTCGATCGAAATCGCGTCCTGAAACATTTTTTCCTTATTTCGTTTCTTTTTTAGTTAGGACTTATTTTTCTATATATAGGGCATGTAAACCTCATTTTTTGGGGGTTAGACTTCATTACTTTTATTCTAGTTTTTGGCTTTGGATATTAACTTGCAACTTTAGCAATTCTTAATTTCCTAAGTTCGTTTTTAAGATTTTGTTTGGAAATTCAAGTTGAAATTTTGGGTTTATCATTCTCATTAGGTAAGTTCATGATTTCTTCTTCTGAAAGTATGAATCGTGTTTTTGCTAATATGGGTAACTAAATCCACAACTAGGGCTGTGGGAACCATGAGCGATTAACAAAGTATGAATAGTAACTAAGAAGTTCTTGAATAGTGTTGTTGCATGCATTACTAATTCTTTCGTTTAGAAGTCTTTTTAACGAGTGCACGCGTTAGAACTCACCTTGTTGCTACTTGCCGGACCAAGGAAGTAGTTAATAAGAAAAAAATTATCAACATAGATTTAGTGTGATACTATCTAATAGAATTAATGTTGATTGGTGCGAGGGTGAAAACTAATCCATACATCAATGTGATATCTAATATGAGGTAATGGTCAGGGTTAGTAAATTATATATAGGTAGCCTGACCAAGGTTCGGGGTGAAATTCTCTAGAAGTCAGACTAAGGATTTATAGATACCTAACTTATCTCTTTGCATGTAATACACTGGGAAAGGATTGCTATTACTAGGATTACCGTGTTATGAGCTTGTGGGGAACACCTACACCCTAGTTACTTTCTCATCTTGATAACAACTAAAGTTTGCATCTTGCTTATTGATTACTTACATAATTTCCTAAATTTGTTTCACAAATCCCCCCCCCTTTAATTACTTATTTTCGAAAATACATTGGCTAAACGAATATAATCGTTGGTTAAAGATAAGTCTGAACCATAATTCTCGTGGGATCGACCCCAACCTATAAGTTGGGTTCTTTACTTGATAACGATCGCTTATGCTTATTTAGGGAGGTGTAATTTGAGCGTATCAAATTTGTCCGCCACTTGATTTTCACATCCTCTTCTATCCTTGACTTCAAAGTCAAATTATTGTAATAGGAGCACCCACCTTATCAACTTTGGTTTGGCATCCTTCTTTGCCATTAGATAACGGAGTGCAGCATGATTAGTGTGAACAATTACTTTAGTGCTAACAAATACGCCAAGAATTTCTCAAATGCATAGACTACCGCAAACAGCTCTTGTTCAGTCATGGTATAATTACGCTGAGCACTGTTTAGAGTCTTGCTTGCATCATAAATTGGGTAAAAACTTTTATTTTGTTTCTGCCTTAACACAACACCTAATGCGGTTCCACTTGCATCACACATTACCTTGAAAGATTTTGACCAATTAGGATTGATAATGACTGGGATTGATACTAATTTTTCCTTCAAGCACCAAAAAGCCACCATACAAGCATCGTCAAAATGGAATTTCACCTCTTTCTCTAAGAGTTTGCATAAAAGATGTGCAATCTTTGAGAAGTCTTTAATGAACCTCCGGTAGAAACCGGCATGTCCTAAAAAACTAAGAACCCCTTTTACCAAAATTGGTGGTGGCAACTTCTCAATAACTTCAACCTTTGCTCTATCCACCTCCAGCCTCTTTTGTGACACCTTGTGACCAAGTACTATTCCTTCTTTAACCATGAAGTGACATTTTTCCCAGTTGAGGACCAAGTTCGTTTCCATGCATCTTTTGAGAACTTGTCCTAAGTGTACTAAGCATGTCTCAAAGGTATCATCCACAAGTGAGAAGTCATCCTTAAATACCTCTATTGAATCTTCTACCACGTCAGCAAAAATAGATAGCATGCAACGTTGGAAGGTCGTCAGAGCATTGCATAACCCGAAGGGAATCCTTTTGAAGGCAAAAGTTCCATAGGGACATGTGAATATGGTTTTCTCTTGGTCTTCCGGTGCGATAGAGATTTGGTTGTAACCGTAATACCCATCAGTTCTAACCCCTCTCTGATAGCCTGTCGAGCATTTGATCCATGAACGGCATAGGAAAGTGATCTTTTTCAGTCCACCAATTTAACTTTCGATAGTCCATGCATACTCTCCACCCAGTCACCGGTCTAGTCAGCACAAGCTCCCCTTTTTCATTTGGTACTACGGTGATACCTCCCTTTTTCGGTACAGATTGCACCAAACTTACCCATTTGCTATCTACAATGGGGTAAATCACACCTGCATCCAACCACTTGATGATCTCCTTTTTTACCACTTCTTGCATTAGTGGGTTCAATCTCTGTTGATGCTCAACACTACGCTTACACTCATTATCAAGCTGAATTTTGTGAGTACAAATACCTGGAGGGATGCCCACTATATCAACGATTGTCCATCATATAGCTTTTATATGTTTTCTCAACACTTCAAGGAGCAATTTCACCTACCATTCCGTTAAAGTATTATTTGCCCCCAAGAAAGCATTTCGGAGATGACAGGGAATTGCTTTCAATTCCAGATTAGGTGGTTCTTCTATTGATTGCTTTACGAAAGGACTCTCTCTATTTTTTAGGACAATATCCAACTTGAGTTGAGTCTTTGAATACTCTCCTAAACCTGTCAAAGCAGCTACTACCTCCTTATAGCCTTGAATTTTGGATTCATTATAGTCAGAAAGTACGACTTCAAGGGGTTCATTCACTCACGTCAAATGGCCTACATTAGTTATCGCCACATCGATAATATCATCAGTAGACACCACCTGAATGTCACTTGGGTATTTCATGGATTTGCAAATATTGAAAGTTACTTCATCTTCGTTCACCTGAAACCTCAATTCTCCACTTTCAACATCCACCAATGCTCTCCCAGTTGCTAAGAATGGCCTTCCCAAAATAAAGGGAATTTCAGAATCTATTTTACAATATAAAATAACAAAATTAGTTGGAAAAATGAACTGATCGACCTTCACTATGATGTCATAAAGTAACCCCACAAGATGTTTAATTGAATGGTCTGCTATCAATAGTCTCATTGTGGTTGCTTTCGGTTCCCCCACTCTAAGTTGTTTGTATATCGCATAGGGCATTAAGTTGATGCTTGGTCCTAAGTCACATAAAGCTTTGGTGAATTGGAGCATGTCTTTGGTGCATCGAATGGTGAATGCCCCTGGATCTTCCCTCTTTTTGATTACCTCCTTAGTTATAATTGCACTGCAATTATGGGAAACTTCAATTCTCTCAAAATCCAAACTCCTTTTCTTCGTGACCAACTCTTTCATGAACTTGGCGTATCCCGACATTACCAACAATGCTTCCACAAGGGGGAGGTTGATTGATAGTGTCTTGAACACTAACAAGAATTTCTGGAACTTCTCATCTTCATTTTTCTTCTTTAAATGTTGGGGAAATTGTGGAGGTATTTTGGGTAAAGGTTGCATGACTTTTGGAATTTGAACACATTGTTCCACTTCCTTTTATGGTTCTTTGGAAATGTTTTGATGAATAAGAAACTCTTCTTCCTCCATGCCTTCACCTTCTTCATGCTTTTGATCATCTTCATTTCCCATCACATTACCTATTGTTACCTTTCCGCTTCGAGTAACCACATCCAGCCCTCTATCGTCATCTTCTATCATTATCTTTGGTTTCAACTGAGCTGATAATAACTCAGTTGTCCTTCAAGTTTCTTGATGGCGTCGGCATAAGAGTTCACTTTACTGTTCAATGATGAAAAGTCATTTTTCGTCCCTTTCAACAAATCATTCAAACCTTCAACTTTGTCAAGTGTGCGTGACAACAATTCATTCACCCAGGGACTGCTTACATTACCTTTTGATTTTGGGCTTTCACTTGAGTAAGTATGATTTTCCTCGTAATCATCTTCCCTTCTCCAATAATCATTTTTCTCGCCCAATCTTGAAAGTATCTCCTTTGTTCTTCTCCCTTATGATAGTTCCAACCTTGATTTCTGCCTCGCTGTAGATAGCGTGGGTGGAAACCCTCCTCATATCTCTTGGAGTTCCAACCTTGATTCTCCCCCGGCCTTGAGTAACCAGAAGAAGAACCCTCCTCAACTTTAAACACTCCACATGTCTCCTTCATGTGCTCTTGTAGAACTTTCATTTGAGTTAACATCTTCTTGATATTTTGATCTCTCTCTTTCTCTTTATCAAGTTGCTCTTGCATTAATCTAAAATGAAGTGGCGAAACTTGATCCTATTTGGTGTACCACGCTTGGTTTATTCTAGTCATGTCATCTAGAAGGAACGAAGCTACCTCAAATGATTGTAACATTATTCCTCCTCGCACCAATTGATCAGTCACTCCTTTATTAACCGAATCAAGACTCTGGTAGAAATTTTGAAGTAATAAATCATTTGGTAGCCAATGAGTTGGGCATTTAAGTAGGAGTTTCTTCAATCTCACCCATGTTTCATGGATGGGTCCCCCTCCCGTCGCTTGAAACTTTGAATTTCATCTCTAAGTTTCATCATCCTATATGGAGAAATGAATCTTGTGTTAAATGCTATAACCAGCTCCTCCCATGATATGATGGAATTGTTTGGTAACTCGGCTAACCACTTATTAGCTTCTCCCGTTAAGGACAGTGGAAATAACCGCAACCAAATTGACTCTTGAGACATATTTTTGAATGCAAAAGGGCTGCAAACCTCTATAAAATTTCTCACATGCTCATGCGGGTCTTCGTGATCTAGCTCTCCATATAGTCTTCTCATTTTGAGAAGATGGAAGAGTTGTGCTAGTGACTTCAAACATCGCATTCTCATAAATTTGTAGGATGCAAATTGCACCCATTCCTCCTAATTGAGTTGGGTTTTAGACACTATTGATGTCCTCTATACCACCTTGATGACCTGCTTGGTTGTCATTTATCTCTTCCTCACTCATATTCACTTACACGTAGTCCAACCAACACTTACACAAAGCAGCCAAAACTAATTCAACTACATCCAACAAATTTGAAATGTCAAATCTTCAATCAAAGAATTCTAAGTAACGCTACTACCCAGCAGCGACACCATTTTAATTTCCATATCAAAGCATTTCATCCAATACGAAATGCCAACAATCGTTCGTCAATATAATAACCCAACTACGTGAGTTGGTGAAAGGACCCCAAAAATGCCCGAAAATGTGCTTCGGAAACACCTATAATTGTAATTTCCATATATCTCAAAATCCGTGCTTGATTTTGGAAATTCGACTTCATATTCTTATTCAGGGGGTCAAATTGAGTGGGAAATAGGTCTAGCCCAAATTTTAGAGCAACCGTATCAAAATTCGAAAATCGCAAAAAATGCGATTTGGAGGGTCAACTTTAAAGAACCATATCTCTTAGCACACAAGGAACTGGAAGGGCCACTACCTATTAAATTAAAGCCCTTTGAGTTAGCTTTCCAATGCACTTGGTTTCACCTCATTCCTAGTTAGGATGAGGGAGTTATGACCATTTTCGTAAAACCTGTCTCGGCAGAATTGCAAATTCCAGTGAGCAACTCTCCAAAATTCCACCAAGATCTTCAACCAAATTCAAACATCTCAAGCTCTAATTCCGGATTCAAGACTCAATCTCAAGCTTCAATTCTCCATTCCAATCTTCATCAAGGATTCTCCAAAG